>VXBZ01012276.1:357901-386754 GCA_013399135.1 Heliornis fulica
TGTTTCGGGGGGAAAAAGTGGGCGCGATGCTGACAGAGCTTGTGCGGGAGGGAGAGCAGAGGGTGCTCTGCATGAAGACGATGTGACTTGAGGGGCTCGGCCGGCCACTTGACGCCGCTTTGATGTGGTGGTTAAAGCCGGTGTGGTTATGGGTGGAAGAGTTGAGCTCCAAAATTACACCCCCCCACCCTTCCCCGTACCGATCCTGTGTTTCTGCATCCCCCTCGTGGCTCTCCAGGATGTCACTTGGACTACGTGGGCTTGGAACATGTCAGTTCCAAGTAAGGTGCTCTGTTCCAGGGCAGGGAATGTCCTTCCACGTCCAAGGTCCGCTGTGACACAGCCCATTTCCCTGCTCGTCTCCCACGCAGAAGCTGCATGTTCCTACGGGCTGGGTGGGACAAATAGCACAGCTTTCTTCCCAGTTGTGCTGCAGTTTGGATTGCAGTTTGGTATGTGAACCCAGGGGTTTATATGTGTCAAGAGGCATCATCCTTCCTCCTTGGCTTCTTTCTTCCCTCCTCCACCACACTCCCCACAGACTCTCTGCTTTCCCCTTCGCTTTTTAAGATGAGCAGATGCCGCTGCTGCTCTTCACAGCTCGGGCCAGGCTCGCAGGCCTGGGGGGTACAGCATGAACTTGCAATCCTGAGAATAAATAAGAACCATGGAGAGGCATTTTTTAAGTGCAATAGTTTATGTTGGGGAAGGAAAGCAGTGTTGGCAGTGACAAAGCTATCACTACGTTTATTACTATTAGCAAGAGCGAAAACAAACAGCCTACTTCCATTTTGTTGTATCAATGAAGCCAGAGATGGGGAGAAAAAAAAAATAAAAATCCCCTCCCAGCTACCCAGTCATTCCCCTCCTGTGCCAGTTTGCTTTCTGCTTTATCCGAAGGCGTGATGAGGAAGGGCCACATGCTGCAGTCAGCTCTCCCCTGCCACACTGGGGTCTGTGTTCCCACAGGGACAACAGGCCGGCGAGTCATCCTCGCGCTGGCTGAGCTAACAAACGCCGTGAGAGTTACAGCTCCAGAAGGACACTGCACAAAGCGCTACTTGTTCGTTTCTCGAAGTCACTTTTAACTCCTTTGATGTCGCTGAGGCGCCGGTTCTTTCGTTTACCCCCACTAATAATTGGCAAGAACTTCGTTAAAGATGGGGGGTGAAAGCAAGAAGCGTTTAGTCATGGATTTCAGCCGTGTCAAGACATTTCGCAGGCGTGAAATCGGGATCAGGCACCCAATCAATTCCATTTTAATAGAGGAGGAGAGTTAAGGGTTATTAATAACAACATTTGCACCAAACCATGTATTGCAAGAGCCCCCAGAAGCATTTGTCACCAACCAACCCATCCTCAGCCATCACCACAGAGATGCAGCTAGTTCTGGACCTGTGAAAGGGGAAGATGAAAGTCCCAAATTAGCATTGACCCCCCACCCCACCTCCCAAAGAAGCACTGCAGGCAGTTCCCAGGAGAATCTGATCAATGTACAGGGATCTGTAACCCACAGAAATCTGTGAGGACTCGTGTGTTTTGCCTCAACTTGATATGCTTCACTCATGCATGGCTTTTTTTTTTGTTTTCCTCCAGCTGTATTACTCAATCAGGAAATAACAATAAAACTCTAATTTGCTATGGAAGTAGCTTCCAGGGACTTTGCCCAGATGAGAATCCCTTTCCTCTGGCTGTGACAGATTTAAATGAGCAATTAAAAAGATATTTTAAAAATCCACATTCTAGAAGTTGTAATGCTGAAGTTCTGCTGGTTGGATGAATTGCTGCAGCCAGTGCTACTGGAAGCATTGAAGATGTTACAGCAGGCTAGCTGACTACAGTTCATAGCCTGTCAGTGAAGCTGGCTGCATACTGGCTTGAAATGCTTCTGCATTTGATCTGGCTGTGCATTATGACACCCAAATCCTTTCACTGGGAAGCAGTCATTTTATTCCCCATAACAATTAAATATGTGCCTTGAAATAATGCTTCCTCCCACCTTTTTTTTTTTTTTTTTTCATTGTGATTGAAAGCTGAAAATGAAACCTGCCTTAGTGATCAAATAGGAAAAGGAAAGAAAAGTAGAAAGCACATTTTTAAAAAAGAAAAATGTGTTTCAGACCCCCAAATTAACACTATTTGTAGTGGGAAAAAATGAAATGTAGGAAAATACTGTGCCTGTATGAAATACAGGATGTGCAGTTTACTCTAAAACACCATCAGATTTTCACCTAAAACCTTCCTCAAGTTTATTTATTTATTTTTTTCCATGTGGTCTTCCCTCTGCTGGCCTGATCCTAGAAATTTATCTGTGTGCTGAGGTTAGTGCTGCTAATCATTTTCCTGACTTCAGCGCAACAGCTTCCGGGTGCCCGGAGCCAAGCAAGGGTGCGAGTTCCTGCAGCAACAGGCTTGTCCATGTTGCATGTTCTGTTTTCCTGAGGGAAACTCAGAGGTTGTCCCTTTGCCTACAGGAAAATGCATTCTTAGGGGATTATTTATATCACTTCCTCTGAGGCAAGACAGAATGATTTGGGACCTGGGGGAGCGTTTAGAAATGCCACGCTGGACAGCGAGTGGGAGCGTTGCTATATGCTTCCATAGGAAGAGGTCAGGCTCCTAAGGAATCTGAGCCAAATTTAGCTGTCTTCCCAGCCTGATGCTCCCTCCTCGTGTTCACATGCAAGAAGTTTGCTCTCTAACAATGGAAATAAACAGCACAACAGCAGGAAACAGAGCGGGGGGTTTGCTTTCTTCCTTCCTAACTTCCCCCCCCTTAAAGAAAGGGGTAAGATGCCTTCAGAAAGTCCTTGTTGAAGACTCAGCTTTTGAAATTTTACTGATTGAATTGCATTTTGGACCCAAGTGGGGGATGGAGGGACAAGGGACAAGGATGTGGAGCTCCTCCTGGGCCAGCACCTCCTTTGTAGGAGCAGCAAGGAAAGGATTGTCCCTTCTCCCTCGCACGCCCAGAAAGAGAAAGAATCTTCCATAAGGCAAACATTGAGTAAAAGCTGAACAGCAAAGGATGTGTCAAGGTCACCATTTCCCAGACTTTATCCTGATCTTGCACAATTTGCATGCTTAAAGCCATTTTACATACCCTGATACAGCACACACCAACTTCAGGCACATTGGCAGCTGGGGAAGGAGGGCTACAACCCTTACCTTGCTTTGGCAAGCCCATCCTTCGATTACTTGCCTGTACATTGAAGTGGTGTCAACAGGCCTTTGAGGCTGAGTAAAAAATACAATTGAGTCAACTCTCTCCCCTCCTTGTTGTTTGTTTGTTTGTTTTTTTAATTTTTTTTTTTGTCTCCTGAGTTTCCAAATGTCAAGAAACAGTGATTTATCATGGAGAAAAATGAACAGCTGCCTCGTACTTGATTCAAAACAGCATGAAAACTGAGTCAAAATTATTAGTCAGAGTTTTTACAAGCTAAGACCAGAGAAACTTCAGCAAACTTCAGCCCATTTCCTAGGTAGTTGGTAATTGCTCTGTGGGTAGTGTTTTGTGGCTGCTTATGCTTTGTGTTTTAAGGCACATATGAGCATGTTTTGAAGACTGCTGAGCCTTGGTGAAAGTGGAAAAACGACATTCCTGGGAGCAGCTTGGTCTTAAAGCCTCAAAACACCTTTGTCCAGATATTTTACCTGTTTGGGCTTCAGGAATGGAGCTGGAATGAGGATTTATTTGTGGCTCTGTCCCACAGGGATAGTTTCCTTCCTTTGCTAAGCATCCATCTGCCTAGGTACTAACAAGAGCCTCCTCGTCTCTCATCACTGCAATATTTGAGTCCCTCCAGAGTATTTAAAAATAGAAAGAGCAGCTGGCTATAGGAGAACAGGATTTTGTCCAGGAGGCTGTGAGAGGACTTTCTCACCCTTCACAATATCTACCTCACATCAAACTTCTGCTGTGCAATTGGGGCTCTGGGAGGATTCATTAGGGCTGCTGAGCACTCCCTAAGGACCAGGGATTTTTATCCATCTCCCCTTTTTGTTGTATTGAGGCTGTAACTTCAAACTCTGCTGCAGACACGGAGGTGTGGGGGTGGATTCGGGTCCAGGACTGGTCACAGCACTGTTGGCTTCTTTAGAGAGCAGCTGGGGTTTGGGTCTGGAGGATCCAAGCTGGCCACAGGCACAGGAGAATTTGCTTTCCTAGCTTGGATTTCCTTCAAGTTTGGAGTGTATTTTCCTCATTACTAACAAAATCCAGTTTAATTTCCTCATAATCCTGAGCAGGACTCTCAGATATGAGCCAAGAGGTAAAGTGTCCCTCAGATACTGCGCTTTGAGGCAGAGGGCAGGAGATGACATCCAGTGCAGCTCACCTAAACTCCCAGCCCAGCTCTCAACGCAGAAGGGAAACAGCACATGTATTTTAAAATGCTCTGAGCTATTCTTGGTTAGAAGGCAACAGGGAATTGTGTGTGAAGAAGGTACTCCTGGCTTTCTCGCTGGATGTGCATAGGAAGTGACTCACTGCCAACTCTTGTCCTCTGGAGCTCAGCTCTCGCGGTTCGGTGGCCCTGTGGAGTGAGGCTACACGGAGCACAACTTGCCTGCTGGGAGGGATGGAAGGGAGGGATGGCAGCCTCATTTGGCAGCCTTAGCAGAATGGCCTTTCATGGGTCATTAGAAACCAAACAAACTGTGAACGTGGGAGTAGTGAGGAGCTGAGGCTTTGCAAAGACCGAGTTTACCCTCTCCTAACCCGTGCAACACGCTGTTCTCTCATATATACAGACAGGATTTGCATGTAGAAAATCTTTTATTTCTCCTTGCTGACTAGGAGAGGTGTCCATGTAGTGCTGGGAAAAATTCTTGCAGGCTGTTCAGGTGGGATTTTCCAAGGGAATTAAGTAATTAGTATATTGGGATGAAAACCACTTAGGCTGGGCTTGAGAAGCATGGTTAGCTAGTTCTTGCCATGGTCTTCTCTGTAATCCCAGTCTCTGATAATGAAAGAAGAGTTAAACTAACAAAATATTAATAGGCTCCCAACTTCTAGCCCATGTGTTAGAAGCATCTTGAGCGTTGGTGATCTTATCTATTGGACTTCATGTCTGTTTCTGCTACACTTGTATGAGTTTAGTTTATTACCATGATTATTTATTTGCTTGGGAATGAGCCAAGAAATAAGAAGATACAATAGAAGGCTGCTGGGATTTCCCCAGCTCCCACACAGAGTAAAATACGCTGATCTGCAGGAGGCTGTACAAAGTCTGCAGCATTTCTGCACAGGGTTTTCTTTTGGGCTTTGGCTGTAATTAGTGGTTTTGCTGTGATTTGTTTAGGTGCATTCCTCTATGGAGCCCTTGTCAGATCACTTCAGGAAAATGCATTTGTTTGATAGAATATTGAAAAGGAGGGGATGGGGGTGTTCATGGTCACCTGAAATCTTCCCGATTGTATTGTAGAGTTGTTTGATTAGATATGAAGATGTGTGATTCAGTTTAGTCTCAAAGACAGGCAATAGCAAACAGAAAGCAGTTGGGTGACACTAAGGATTGCTTTGGCCCATCTTATTTTTCTTTATTTATTTTTGCTTTTTAATTCTCCTCTCTTTGGATACAAAGCCAGTGGCCTGGAGAGAGCGGAAGTCCTTGCAAGCAAAGGTGAAAATTAATCGGGTTTCACAAGGTTAATTGAAATTACAATAATAAAAGAGCAGTAAAGCAGGAATAGTAGAGAGAAATAAAATTTGAAAAAAAATGTTTCTAATGTAGTCATCTGACATGCTTAGGAGCATGAGAGACCAATTATTAATGTTTCTGATAAGAATTTAACCCGGAAAACAGCACTTTAATAATGCAGGTTTTTATTACAGAAGAGGATTGTTTCATGTGTATGTGTATGTCCGCTACAGAAACATTTGTGTAGCCTGAGAGGAACTTAAAGATGTTATTTCAATATGAATGAACATCACCCAACATCCTGCTTCAGCTGCAAGTGTTTGCAATTTATTTCATATTTAAATCTTCATTATACGAACGGCTAAAAGAGAGAAGCTGCTCTCTGTAAATTAAATTCCACTGCATGTGGCTCCATGTGTGACTTTTTTGCAATCATTTACTAAAATATTACATTCATACTTAGAGCATAAATTTCCATGGTGCTTTGATTTCAGCTGCCGCTGCCTTTATCTGACTGAACGATGCGGCAAATGAAACACGCTCTGTTCCCTCAGTCCAAACTCTAATCTCTACTAATAATACTTAGCATAAACCTTGCTCTTGTCATCTGCAAAAAGAGTAATTAAGATTTACTGGTTAAGGCTGTGGTACTAGAAGTGTACATGTATGTTTAACTTTACTGCTCAGCATAACCTCGTTGTACTCCCAGCAGTGAAATGAAGTCCGGGCATCAGCGTCGCCTGGATTGGGGCCCAAGGTAAGACTTGATGCCTTACTCAACACATCACATACAAATAAAAGTGTTGCTTTGTCAGTGCTTTGTAGGTTTGTTTATCCAGCTCTGCTAGCATGAAGTAGCTTGCAGTTGTATGATCCTGCTTGTGTTTCTTGTTAGGATTTTGAGGGGTAAACAAAACAAGGCGAGCAAACGAGGAAAGAAAGGAGTTCCTGTTTGCAAATAATTTCCCATCTGTTTCTCATTCTGTTTGACTCCGGGGAACATTTCCACACTGTATACATCTCATTTTAAAGAACACAAAGTCTGGATGAACACTGTGAGCTTCCTACTTCTGAACTGGGTTCCTATTTTGCTCGGACCTGTGTAAATGGCCCATGGCCCTGCAGGAATCCTGCAGCGTTACGGTGGACTAAAAGCAAACCTGGAGTAATTGCAGCCGAGTTCAAAGCTGATGCCTAATAGAGGAGATACTCCCCAGTGCAGATGCTAACACTTACTACACACTGAGTGAAGCATAGCCCTGCTCAGAAATGGGAGAGAGTATGAAATGGAGATGTGATTGCAGCAGGGCTTGGTGGTTAGGTCAGGAGCCCAGGCCAGAGGAGAGCTCAGGGGTTGCTGAGGAACATGCACCACAAAAGTTGCTGACGCTGCTGCTCAGGAGCTCTCAGCTCCAGCAAGCTCATCAGCTGTCACCCCTTCATTTCTCTGGACCTATGTGCTATTGCAGTGAAAAGGTGAAGCACAAGGGGCTTTAATCCCTGGTCTTTGGAGAATTGATCCTGGAGATCCGTCCTTTGGGTTTTCTGCAGATGCAAAGGGATCCTGCAGTGGTTCCTTTTAAAATGTAAAAATAACAACAACAACAATATTCAAGGGTTCTGTTGGACAAAGGGGGTTTGCATCATTCTGTAGCATTGTTACAATGGGGAATTCTTGTGGCCCTGTTCAAAGTGCACTTTGAAACTCTCTATCTGCATTAAATCTGGTGGGATTTCCCCTCTCAACCTTTGAAACGCTGAAGACAAAGTCCTGAGTGGCTGGATGCAGATTCCTGCACTGGGGTCTAACAGCCTTGTCTTTTCAGAAGCATGCTGTCAAAGACTAGTAGATGAAGCTATTGATTTTAGACCAGCAAAAATATGGCTAATTGCAAATGTACCTTCAGTAGAACTTGTGGTCCAGTTGAATTTCCCCCCAGGCTTACACATCATTTGCTTAAGTAGTCAGAAACTGGCTACAACGCATCTTGCCCTCAGCCTGGGCTTGCAGGGTTGTCACTAAAATGGCCTTCTTGAACCCTGCAAAATCCAAAAGGTTGGCTCTTCGTGGGTCCAGGCATCGCTGCAAGGGGACAGGGAAAAGCCTCTACCATGAAATGCCCCATCTCTTTAAGCCGCTGTGCCCCAGGCGCTGAGCAGAACCTTTATGCTGAGCCTGAAACCCTGTTGCTCTTTCCCTGCGGTGGGCTGGATTTTGGTGCTGTACTTCCCTCTTGTGTTTGCTGAAAATACTGTATTTTCTCTGTGCAGAGAGCCTCACGCTGCTCAAGTTTCCCCCCAAACCCTGGTGAATGCTGTTTACCCTTCCTTGTTTTCCTAAGAGTTCATAGAATAATTGAATAAATCCCCGTGCCTTTTCTTCTTGAGGTGAGCGTTTTTGTGCTGTGAATAGAGCATGAGATAACTCTGACCAGCTTGTATACCAGATGGCTGAGGTCACAAGAAGAGGACTTGCCCTGGGACAGTGACATTTTGGCTTCTTTATGAAAGAAAAGTCCATGTAAGGGAACAGAGATATCTTCCTAGAGGGCAAGGTCCTGCCTGTCCTTTCATACTCTGGTCCATGGAGTTCAAATCAGTCTGTAAACAATGGCAAGATTAGGGTCTGGTCCCAGGGCTGTTCAGTCTGGAGTATGATTGTATATCCAGACTTTTCTGAGGCAAGAGATGAGGCAATGAGATTTTCTATTGGCACTTGTGTTCCAGCAGATTTTTCAAATTTTTGCTGTAAAGAAAAATAATGTAGTATTGAAAACCCTGGAACTCCAGTGACTGCAGTAAATTAGTTTTCACCAGGAGGAATAAGGCTGAGGGAGCTGCTGAATCACAGTGTGATTAATAGTGACTTCCCTGGTTTTGCTGTTCCTAAGCTGGAGGTTAAAGTCTCAGAAGCACCAACACTCCCACGGAGGCATTGAAGGACATAGAACTTGAAGGAGTCCAGCACAGGGCCACCAAGATGATGAAGGCAGTGGAACACCTTCCTCATGAGGACAGGCTGAGGGAGCTGGGGCTCTGCAGCTTGGAGGGAACTGAGGGGTGACCTCGTTAATGTCTATAAATATGTAAAGGGTGAGTGTCAGGAGGATGGAGCCAGGCTCTTCTCAGTGATGGTCAGGAATAGGGTAAGGGGCAATGGGTCCAAGCTGGAGCAGAGGAGGTTCCATGTGAATATAAGGAAAACTTTTTCCCTGTGAGGGTGACAGAGCCCTGGGACAGGCTGCCCAGAGAGGTTGTGGAGTCTCCTTCTCTGCAGACACTCCAGACCAATCTGGACACGTTCCTGTGTGATTTAATGTAGGTGACCCTACTCAAGCAGATGGGTTGGACTAGACTGTCTTTCCAGGTCCCTTCTAACGTTCTGTGATTCTGTGATTTTGACATGGGGAGCTACCATGGCATCTTCAGTAGCACTGCTTTATTACTGAGAGATTTTACTGCATTCTGCACAATATTTGGGTACTTTCCTGACAAATCCAAATGTATAGTTTCCTAGCAGATGGGGTGCACAAGCCCAGGCATCCTTATAGTATCTACAGACAGATGCCTGTCTTCTTCCCTCCCTCAGCTCTGGATTTGACACCATAAGGAAGGAAAACATATGAGTTGGGATCAGCTTCCCTCACTTGACTATGCTGAAAGGGACTTCTAACACTGAATATTGTGTATTTCCCAGTCATGTCTTCAAAAGACAGAGTTGCTCTGCTGAAATTTATCCATCTCTGGGTGAGATGCAGTTACCTCGTTGGCAAAAGTTCCCCTGGGGCTTTTAAGTATGGACTTTCTTTCTATTCTTCCCCTACAAAGTAGGTTTGCTTGATGCTATTTAACGTGCACCGTGCTGCTCTCAGCTATTGATTTGGAGCAGGGCCGAAGAGGAAGTTTCCAGCAGGTCAGGTACAGAGAGATGAGAGCACTTGATTTTAATGCAGGCCTCAAATGACTTGTTTCCATTTACCCTCCTCCTTGAAAGCCTGGCAATTATTTATTACAAAACAAGGAGGGGGAAAAAAATGAATCGAGGGACAGTATCTGCAGGCCAAGTGTGTGATTGAGGATGAGGTTTTCAGACGTGATGCGAGACCTTTAATGGGGCTGCATTAGTATATTTACCTCGAAAGGGATCATGAGCCACATGCTGCCTCTCAGAGTGCTGCAAGGTGCTTTGGTAGCAGTGGAGAAAGGGTTTTGTGGCTTGTTAGAGATGAATTGCCATCCTTGGAGGTCTGCAAGAGCTTTCAGCGTGGAAATAAGGAGCTCAAGCCAGCCTGAGCCACAGGCACGGCAAACTAAATTAGCTGGCTCCGTTCATACGTGCTCTGGTTTGGTCTGGGAGTTAGCTTTCAGCCTCTTCGCTGCTCCTGCTGAGTCTGGACTGAAGATTTCTTATTCCTTGCCTGAAACTTATCCCTGTTAAAATGTTAGTGCACTTCTGAACCAGGAGCAGCTGGATTTCGATAGTGAGACATACGGGATTACAGCGAGTCGCCTCGTTCCCTTTTGGGTGCTGAATCAGGCTTTTTGGTGCAACTGGGTCGTTTTTCCAGAGGTCTGTTGGAAGCAATGAATCCCTGCAGGAGGGGAGCAAAGGCATGGAGCAAGCTGAAGGCAGCAGAAAGTTAACTTTTGGGCCAGGTTTTGTGCAGGTGTTTGGTGTAAAAAGAAACGAGCAAGCAGGCACCCAGCAGAGACCAGAGCTGTGCTATAAAAAGAGCTACAGGGACACAGCAACTGTTTTGGTGCATCAGATCTTCCTGGCTTTGGAGGGTGGAAGTTCAAAGTAACTCAAACTGAGGTTTTGTTTGGGTTTTTTTGTCCGTGGAGCTTCGCCAAGTTTTATTTCAGTTCTTGTAACATGGCCTCATTAAAGCATAAAGAAGAAAAGGAGCCTTTTGAGGTGGGAAAATTTCATTAATCAGCTGGTAATTCTGGGTGTGGGTTGATGGAGAGGAGGTTGTGGTGATTGGAAAGCTCATCTGTGGTGTGTGGTTATAGCAAATGCTGACACTATTTTGTTATGTATAGAGTGGGGTCTGGTGTTTGCTCCAGGAATTGCTAAGAGGAGAGATGTGGGATGAGTGTGCCTGCAGCACCTTGATTTCTGGGCACTGAACAAACTGTTGTGTAAATTTGTGTTGCTGTATGCAAATTCCTGCATCCCAGAAGCATGAAAAACTGGAGAACATTGCTTACTTTGTCAGCCTGTTGGCACAATACTGGTGCATGTCACCTGAAGTCACTCTGAGAGGGTATCATGCACATCCCATGAAAGGCAAGTACTGGACATAGTCCAAGCTTAGCAAATGGTTTGGCATGTTAAGCTGAGGGAAGGCTTTTTGGCAGAGGAAGGGTTAAGGTCCTTTTGCTTCCTCTAGCTACATTCCCTGGGGGGGCTGAGGGTGTCATGGGGTTCATGGCTGAGCTGTCACTCGGGGCAACTGTGTGTCACAGACATATGCTTCTGCAAAAGATTGTGTCCTTCCTCCCTCTGCATGGGAGACCTGCACACCCTCTTCATCAGAGGATCCCTTTCCTACCAGACAGCTTTCACCCAGGATCCAGGTTTGGCTGGGTCATTTCATGCCTGGCTGCAGTGATTCAGGCCAGCACCTGGCCCATCAGTGTATATGTGGGGATACCTGCCCCACACCAGACAGGTTTAGAGGTGAAAAAAGCAGTGGAGCACCCAGAGCTCTTTCTGCCTTGGCCTCTTCCCCAGTCGTTTTGGCCAGGTGAGACTAGTGGAAGGAGCACCTGGAGAGGATTTGTGTTAAAAAAAACAGAATATAGCTTTTTGCCCCATCTAGTGGGTATGGTATGTATTGAACCTGGAGCTGGAGTATTGTAATCCTGGAATTTGATTTATCCAACGCAGCTTTCAGTCCCCAATTTTAGTTTTGCCCTGTGGCTGTTTGAGCAATACTTATACATGTTAAATCCACAGGGAGTGTTACTTCTCACTCAGAGAAATAGCTGAAGCAGCAGTTACCAAAGGGAAGTGGTGAGTGAACAGGGCATTTTTGGTTTTACTTTCTCTTCTTTCCAGAATGAGATGACAAAAAGAACAGTGTGGAAAATGTCCTGTTTTTCTAGGTGAGGTTGTGGGGTCAAAAGGATGGGTGTTGAGAACTGGGAAAGGGCAGAACAAAACTTGGTGAATATAAACACTGTTCACCTGACACCCATAAACCCTGTTTACCTGACACCCAGCACAGTTTGGAGAAAGAATTCTCTTGGGTGGATTTTTTAATCAGGACTGTTCAGATGACAAGTGCTTGGTGGCTTTGGGGGTAACCTCACCAGGGTGGTGATGCTCTGGTCTGTGCCACATTTGTATGTATTCTCCTTTTGAAGAAACAAGGTTTTCCTGTGCCTCAGAGTGAAGGGCAAGGCAAGGTGGGGAAATCAGGAGCTTACTAATGCCATGGGAAGTGTATTATGGGTCTTTCCCTGCCCTCCTGCCTTTAGGGGATGTAAGAATCAGGACCATGAAGTCAAGAACCCTGTTTTGGGGGTTTTTTTTTGGCCAAGAGAGCAACTGTTTGACTGAGCAGGTGTGTGTGAGCCTTACCATGTCACTGAGTGCTGCCCCACTGTGACACAAGTGCCACTGAGCTCTGATGCTCCCTTGGCAGGGGACATGTGTGACATGGCTGTGCTCTTGACTTGCTGCAAGTACGTGGCCTGTCGAGGGGGAGCATGTAAGTCCCAGGAGACCCTAGTGAGACCCCAGTGAGGGACAGAATGGGGAGAGGACATGGTGGTCCCACCCATGGCTGTTCCTGGGCTGAAGCTATTGTAGCCTGGTCTTGGTCTCGGTGCTGTGGTGGTGTTCTCCCTTGTGTGATGGTCTTTCCCCTTCCTCCTCCCTTTTCTAGAGCAGCAATTTCTCACTTGCAGAAGGTCTCTCCTTTAGAAAGCTAATTCATGATCCAGGTTTAAATGGTGCAAGGGGACTCTTCAGTGTGTGATGAGGCTGTTCTTGGCTTTTATGAGAATAAATAAGAATGAAATAGTTTTCTTAATTGTTAAGCAAATTCACTTGAATCCAGGGTAAAGTATTAAAGTGCTGACACAGAACTGACCCTGCTTTCTTGGGGATGCTGTAAGTGTGCTTAATATCTGAAATACCCTATCTGACCTCAGCATCATTTGGTATTTCACAATACCCTTATGGAGCTGGCATCTGAGACCTGAAAGCTCCTTCTCATCTTTCTCTGTGTCACTGACTCCCTCCAGACTTCTCTGTGGAGCTCGTGGTGGTCCTGTGCTCCAGAAGAGCCCTGGCAGGGCCGGTGTGTAGCTGTGCCAAGCTGTGAATTGTGTGGCAGGCTCTGCCATCTGCCCAGAGGGAGAAATCTTTTCAGATCTCAGTAGAGAGAAGGATGTTTCTTGCAAGAAATTTTGTTAAAGCATTTAACTCCCGGGCCAAAGAGGTCAGTTTGCACTAAAAAGCCATCTGGCTTGTGAACTGGTGGAGGATCTTAGATGAAAGAAGGGGGATAATAAGTGTGTTGCAAGGGTGGAGGGTAGGGACTGCCTTATGAGTGACTGTGGGCTTAGGAGCATAGCCTCACTTCCAAAAGCATGTTAAAGGAGGGTAACATGAGCTGCAAGGTCTCCAGACACTTCTGAAAACAGAACTGAAGCTCCTCGTTCAGTTGTCTGCTTTCCAGAGCTTCTCTGCCCTGCTGATGGCTCAGTAACCTCACAAACCTGGAGTGATTCCCTCCCAGCAGAGTGCAGAGAGGCTGCAGTAGTGTGTCTGGATTCTTTGTCTCTTGACTCCACCAAGTGGAGTTATTTCCTGACTTCATAGGGATAGTCTTAATTTAAATCATGTTTCATATTATTACAGTTCTTGGATAAAGAGTGAGGGTGGTGAGGGAACAATTATTGTTTCATTATTATTTCATTTAATATGCTAAAACAGATAACCTTCTTTCAGGCACACTTTTAATCTGGTTAGAATTGGACACCATACACTGGAAGGGTAGTAACAGTGTTTCAGGTAGGATGTAGCTCCTGGAATGCAGACTTACCCTTAGAAAGTGCAGTAACTCTGAATTTGAATCTGTTCTGGTTATGTTAATCTTTCCTTGCTGCTTAAGTCACTGCCTCCTCAGCTTTAGAAAGTGGTAATTTGCTGACAATGACCTGTGGCAAGTGTAGTATTTTCAATGGTTGCCTAAAGGAATAGGGAACTGAAATAATGATAGGTCTTCAGAGGATGGGGACAATTTATACATAGAGCTTGGACACGTCCTGCCTTTCCCATCTCAGAAACTGCTCAATTTTCAGTAGCCCAAGGACTGGTTATTGGGAAGACATGTTGAATACACAGTCAGAGTGTTCCCACTCATTGCAGAAGTGACTAAAATCTTGCACAGCCTCCAGCTTTCTAGTCCAGAGAGTGGAGAGCAAGTTCAGGATGGAGAGAGATGAACAGCACAGGCAGAACAGTGCTTTGTTACAAGGACCTGAGGAGCAGCCTCTGTCAGATGTCCTGTATGCTCATTTCTGGCTGTGCCATGTGTTTTCTGTGCATCTCCAGGCATGTGCAAAGTGACTGTGCTTTGGTTACCTGCTTTGCAGGTGTCTGAGAGCAATGATTAATACACGATTGCCAAGTGCTTTGAGATCTCTGGCTGGAAGGAGCTACAGAAATGCAAACTTATTATTTTCTAGGTCAGGAGGAGAAAGCAATTACTTGTAGACCAGTGACTTTCTATTTTATCCTTGCAAATGAGTGTGAATAGAGGACAGCAGCAATTACACTGATGGGAAGGGAAAAGGCTTTTCTGACTTCTCGTGGACTATCTGTTATTTTATATTCACTTTGAATTTCCTTTGAGGCATCAAGTTTAGTTTTAATGTGGTGTAACCTCTGTCTAAAGCACTGACATCCAAGCCTGGAAAGAGAGAGCATGGAGGGATGTCTCTCTACATACCCTGCTCCTATATACTTCTCTAGGGCTGTGGTCATACTGGACTCTTGGACTAGATGATCTGGTGTGCACAGTATCCCCTCTATGTATGTACCAGCACACACACATGCTCGCCTGCATTGTGTCTCTTGGGAGAACCAGATGCAGCAGCTGTGCTGCCTTCACATGAAAAAAAACCCTTTCATTCTTTGGTGGGATATTCCATGCAAAACTAAGTGTGTTTCTGTACTGAAGTTTGAGGAGGGGCAGAAAATTTTGTCCTGTTGTACGACTGTTTAGCAGTAGCTGCTGGACTCTGTGTGTTGGGATGTGTTAATAAACTCTTCACACATGGATGGAGTTGCAAACCATCTTCTATTGGAAAAAAAAGGTGATAAGAATCTATGGTTGGCTGGAATTCAAGAATGGCAGGTTGCTTAAAAAAGCCTGAGGTTTTGTCATCTTTCTCCTACCCAGATGTGAGGCTAAGCTGGGATTTATTTCAGAAAACTTCCACGGGGAAATGAGACTCCTCAAGCAGCTGCAGGCCCAGTGGGCCAGGTTATTACCTGGGATGTGGAAGGCTGCAGTCCAAGTCTGGGTCAGACAATAGATCTGAACCTAAGTGTGACATTTTCCAAATAACAGAGTTGGTCACCAGGGTATTTGGTTCATCAGGGTCCAGTGTCTTGCTGAGACTATGATCCATCCTGCAGTTTGATTCCAACAGAGAATATCTGGACCAACATCCTTCACAACTTTTTTCTTTTTCCCCCTGAAAAAGTACTATTTCTCAATGAAAGTTGTAATAAAATATGCAGACCAGCTGTGATAGCTACTTCCAGCCACTAATTGCCTTGCTAGTTTTGATGATGGGGACACAGCTGCTAACAGGGGGGGAAAAAAAGGCAAAATCCGGCAAGGGAAAAGCAGCGTGACTGTTGATTTGCATTTAGCTGGAGTCTGGAAGAGTCTGGATTTGGAGCAATTCTCATATGTTGGTGCACTGGGATTTGGATCACTAGAGATATCTGTTGGGATTTACCAAGTATTTAGTGCATCCTTTTTGTCCTTAGACATCCTTGTGAATCTGTGCTGTTACTTCCAGGAGTTGCAGGGGGCATGAAACCAGATAGCAAAGAAGGTTACAATAATAATAACAACAAAACTCCCTCCATTTCATGGTCTGATAAAACATACAAGACTCAAGGGATGTCCTTGGTCAAAGTTCAGTTCCTCACACTTAGAATCAACTCTAGGACAGAGGTGTCATTTGAGGACTGCACAGTACATCTTGTCAGTCCCAAAAATCACCAGTATCATAGGGAAGAGCTGCAGTAAAGATGTGAGAAGTCATGGTCATAATGAACTGCACACCCAGGAGAAAAAAAAAATGCCAACAACAACAAAAAAGGGAAATCAGAGCTACTGCCAGTGTCCTAAGGTCTTTCATTGATGATATAAGCATTAAATAAAGCTCCCAGCTTACCACAAGAACTGGAGGATGGTGAGAGAGAGAGATGTCATTAACACAGTAATGTAGGACTGGAATAATATACCTCTTGTCTGTACAAGCAGCTATAGCAAAAGCCTGCAGACTTGAGGAAAGCAACAAAAACAGTGGAAAGGAAATTAATTCTCTGCCTCAGAGCACAACAGATGGGTCACCTCTGTTGTAGGTCATTTCTCATATTTGTGGCCAGCATGAAGCAGGCTTAGAAATGTCAGTGTGAGATAATTGTAAAACTGTTGCATGCAACCACAAATTCTTTTGTCACAAATGTGAGAGGTTTTCAGTCTGTCATCTGAGATTGGAGATGCTTTGTAACAGGCTTTCTTGCAGTGTAGAACAAGAGACATTGTCTGCTCTTAGGAAGTTGAATATAAATAGCTCAGAGAGTGGTAGGCACAGCAGAAGCAATAGCCTTCTGTTACTGGTGGGTAGATGAGGAACACAGAGGTGGCTGAGGGTTGCCACTTGAAAGATATAACTGTAGATACCTTTAAAGCATGATCCTCTGGGATTTATTCAAGGTCATGCAAGGAGTTTGTAGCAGAGCCAGGGCCTGCATCCAGATCTGCCAACTCTCAGTGTGATGCCTTAAGAATAAAGGCTATCTTTCATCTAAATTAAAACCCCACAATTTTATAGAAGCTTCAGGGCCTCTGTCTAATCTATTCACACAGCATTCATCACCATGGCATCTAGGTGCCACTCTCCTCATCTCTTAACCTTGCCAGAGTCTATCATGAATATTCTGAGCATCTAGATGGGGTTCCAAATGAGCTGAACACGCTTTTCCACTCTCTGCCTCGACTTTCACTTTACACAGCCAGGCTGTATGTCTGATAAACAACCCTATTTGTTATTAAAAAAAAAAAAGAGAGAAAAAAATCCACACCAAGAGGATGTCCAATTAGCAAATATCGCACTTAGCCATATTTTGGAGCATCTCTTCACTCTTCCCCATTAGAACTTATGCACTATAACAACATGGCCTGTCACCATGCAGCCTGCCAGCTGCATAAAATCAAGGCATCAGGCTTTTTTAATTGAATGCATAATGAGTTGACTGGCAGGTTTAATTAACAAAACTCGTCCTGTGTATGCACCTGGAGGTGAAAATAAGTTTAATCAAGAGGAGTTGGCAAGTGCCAACAGCTCTGTCATGTTTTGGTGGGGTTTTTTCCTGCCTCCCCTTATTTTGGTTTGTTTCAGCCAGGCTTCGTATTTGCAAAAATGGCTCTGGGTGCTGATTAATTATCTTTTGCCCAAGATTGATGAGTTGCTGCAGCCTGCCTCATAATAAGAACTACTGCTCCTAGAAAAGCTGCACTGACAGCTTTCATAATCAGTCTGCCTTAGACAAACTACTTGCAGCAAACATTCAAGGTGCCTGAACGTGGTTCCTATCATGGTAACCTTTGAGGACCTCATCCACGTGAAGAAAATGTGTTCTTAAAATGCCCTGGCTGACATATTATCATTGAGAGAAGGTGGTGTCCTAGTGAAGGTGGTGGCATGTAGCTTTATCAGAAGTTATAAGGTTGAGGCAGAAACCATGAGTCGCTTATGTTGAATGACTTCTATTTGGAAACACCAACTGCAGCATCTTTGGAGGGGCCTCTGCCTTGGCTAATGGTCGTTGCTAGAAGGTAAGAAAATGCCTTCCCTCCTCCTAAAGGCAAGGCTGGAGCATATGTTCTCATGCCTAAGGTCAGCCTCTGCTATCACTCCCTCTCTCTACAAGATGGGACACTTGTTCTGTATCAGACATTTGCTTTGGCCCTCCTTAACCCAAGCCAACAGAGCAAAGCTGGGAGGGTGGAAACGGGGAGATACACCCCAGAGGTGACTGCATCTCCCCTGCCTACTGAAATGGGCTCCTGGAGAGCTGAGGGTGTGCCTGCAGTAGTGCTGCTGGAGTCCTCACTCCTCGCCTGGCATGCAGAAGGTATCTCCAAACCAAGTTCTAGCAAAGGTTGTGGGCGTGTTACGGGGAGGTTAATGCATTCAAGCTGTCAAAATATTCTCCCTGCTACTCACCCAGTTAACATGCCCTCTCTTTCTTTTGCCTGAAAAGGCATTTGCTATGGTATTCTAATACATGGTCTGTGTTCAAGATGTTAGTGACAGCTGTTGTATGACTACAGGAAGGAAATTATGACTCCCTAATGATAACATGTCACGGCATGTCTCTGTGCTTTTCTTCTCCTTTAGACGTACATGATTTCTTCTGCCAATGTCTCTGTCGTTGCACACATGCAGTTAATAGTGTATCAATGACATGTATACCATGTGTTGAGAACAGGGCTTTAAAAAAGAAGCTTCTCAGTGCTTCTACCTTGTCTTTAAATAGGGTGGAGCTGGTGGAGAAGATGCTCCATGTGGTAACCTGATCTTTTGTACTTGGGGATGCTTCATATCCAAACATCAGTGTTGCCATCCAGCTTTCTGTAGGGGTGATAAAGCTACAATATGCTCAGTTAAGGATCAAGCATTCAGGTATACTGGCAGTTTAATCTCTTATGTGACTTTTATGGCTCTACACTGACAAATTCTGGAAGGGCTGAGAGCTGTTGGAGAACAAGCCTGTTAGATGTGTGGAGGTCGCTGTCTGCATGAGCCACCACAAGCCCCTCTCTGCTGTGTTTCAGCTGTGATCTAACACCTCCAACCTTTGCAGGGAATCTTGTCACTGAACTCTAATGAGAAGTGACCAAAAAGTCTTTTGCATCTGCTTTAAGGAACTTCCTGGAGTGACAAGTATGTTTAACCTAGTTTTTAATTCCCTTGATATGGCAAAGTTTCTGTGCCCAGGCAGAAGGCCCAGAAGGGTTATGCATCATTTACAACCCCATGTTCAAAATGAGGGGCAAGCTGGGGGCAGGTGGGAGTGAAAATGTAGGTTTATCATTCTCAGCTCAGCAGGAGCCACTGCTCTGCACAGGGGCAAACCCCAACTGATTAACAGCCTCTGGCAAGGCCAGAGGTTCTTGGGTCCCTCTCCCTGCCTGCTGGCACGGCAGTGTCCTTTCCTCATGGAAAGTTACTGCTGTCAGCTGAGTGTACCCTCTGTACAGCTCCCAAGCCATATCTGCAGGATCTTCTCAGCTTCTAGGGTCATCCAGAGTGACTCAACAGGTATAATTTCACTCAGCAGTCCTTGGTAATTTCCTGTTGCACCTCAGAGGCAGCTGTTTTCTCTATGAGTGGTGTGTTGTTGCTGTTTGGTATAAAAGTCTTCTAATGCCAGACTGTTCTAAAGAGGACCCTCAAATACTTAAAGCAAGGCAGGAACAACACCAACAAAAGGTGTCTGGTGATACCTGGAGATGATCTGTGGATAAATAGTGGTTTGTGGGAGCATGTGTGTGGCTTGGTGAACATAGGAGTGAGGGGGCACAGGGCTGGGTGCTGCTGAGCATCCCAGAGGGTACCCAAGAGTGTGGTTGAGGCCAGCATTGACTGCATGGCCAGGCTTATCACAGTCCCAAGTGGAGAAATTTCCTGGGGGATCTGCTGTCATCTTCTTCCTGCACAGTGATCCCAGAGCCCTCTTTATCTTGGGCACTCAGAGATCAGAGAGTGTCTTGAGACTGTCGAGAAGCTCTCCCCACTCCTGACAGTCTCTGTGGTGGTGCTGGCTGGAAAACAGCTCTTCAGGAACAAATCTGCTTGTGAAACTAAGGCAGGTGATGCTGTGAATGCAGGACAGACATTTTTTGAGTAGGACTTAGATTTTGAAAGCCTTTACTGTGGTGAACTTTAAAAAGCACTTGAATTTGCCGTGGGATTCCTTGCTTCTGTGAGCTCTGTGGTGTACTCCAGGTCAGCATGATTTCTGAGGTGGAAACTCATGGACAATCTGTATTTGTCTCCCAGAAGGGATTTTCATGTTGCCTGTGGTAAAAGAGCATAAGCTTGCAGGAGAGGAAAACGTGCTATGGGTTGTTTCAGCACCTGGTAGCTGTGACAGCTGTAAAAAACCTGGATGAGCTCAGAAGAGCAGTTATCTGTGGGAATGACTGTAGGTCCTGGCTTCCCTAAGACCTCCTTTGGACACAGGCAAGATGCCCTTTCTGGTGCAATTTAGGCAGCCCTGAGAAAAAACAGAAATCACTTAACATTGAAAGATGAGTGGAATTAATCTGTTTGTAGATGACTTCACAAGGGCCCTGCACAGTGCAGTGTAGTAGAAATACACGTCTGTGTCCCTCTGTCAGGCCATGTTTTGTCTTCTAAGGGCAGGTTTTATCTTGGGACTGATGCCAGGCGTTGCTTCAAGGCAAGTTTTCCTTCATCTTCGCTGTGGTGTTGGACACATGGAAAACAGCACAAGTAGAGGGATGTGCACAGAGGGGAATTTTTCAGCCCATTTTGCCCAGGTGGTGTGAATAATCCTCTGGCCAGGGAGAAAGGCAGGAGCCGGGCTGCTCCGGACCTTGTCTGAGGAGAGGCAGCCACAGGAGGTCAGTGTTGCTCTGTGGATGTGGCTGCGAAAAGGCAGCGTGGCCTTGGAGGAAAACTTGACCCAGAAGGGAGGGTTATTTCGGTTTGGGCACCTCTGGGGTGTTTGCCAGCCTGGTTTAGTTCTGTGTACAGCAAGACCCGGTGTTAGTGGGGAGTATGTTCCTGGAAGGAACAGGGAATTGTCCCAAGCGTGGAAGGAAAGCTGGAAAGTGAGCGCGGTTTGACGCCTTTTTGGAGGCTGGGGGGCTGGGACTGATGGATGGCTCAGGCCTGAATCAATCCTGGGGGCTGCAGACCTTCACCTCCACATCATGGCCTTGGATTTGGCCCAATACTTTCCTCGTGGCTTCGGGCAGCTGCTTGGTGGAGGTGAAGCGGTTTGGCAGACACGGGCCAGCTGGGGCGGGGGGGTGTCGGACACCCCACGGTCCGCGGCTGCTGCGCAGGTGGCCTGCTTGTAGGCAGCTTCGCTCCAGTTATCAAGGCTGAAAAGAACCTCTATGCCTCATCTCAATTCCTCTGCCTGCAATTTATCCTTCCAGGGTGGTCTGGGGGGCAGGTTGGTGCAGGAGGCGTGAGGGGATGCTTGCACAGCTACTGTCAGGGTCGTGTCTGGCTGCTGAAAGGAGATTTGCATTCCAGGAGCGTCCAGCCACTGCCTTCCCCCAGGGCTCAGTGCTCTGAAACGTGTTTTAAGGCCCATTCCTAGGGAGCTCTGGCAGCTATTTGATGTGGTTGCAGTGATTTTAGAGAATGGCCCGGACAATGACAGAAGTGAAACTCAAATATTCTCCAGTAGACTCTGTGGTTCCTTCATTAGAAACAGACAGATAAACAAACAAATTACAGCCCATTATGACCATGTCCTTCAGTTCCTCTTCAAACAGCTTTTTGCTGTTTAAAAAAGCCTTAAATAAGGACACAGCCTCCTGAGTCCTGGCTGTAAACTCTTGGATTTAAGCTTTCCTTGTGCCTCTAAGTCTGTTGCCTTTGCTGTCTTCTGTCTGATGTGAGCTTTTCATTCGTTTGGCTTTTCCTGGTGAGAGGCTTCAGAACAAGATTCCTTGTGTGCAGTCTTTGATGTTACACCACAAAGAATCTCCCCTTTTTCCTAATGCTCTGCTGAACCCCCATTAAAAAAAAAAAAAAAAAGAAGTTTTATGTAACTAGGTTGAGAGGAAGTGGGGTGACCCATGCAAATAGTTTTTGTGTCTCTTACAAAGGCTCAGATGCTATGGTGATGGGTTCAGCGAAAAGATCTGAACTCATTTAGACAGGGCTGAGCCGAGGTGTCTTTGCACTGTGCTGGCTGAAAGGCAGAGGAGACACAGCTTGGGATGTAAAGGCATCCCTGCCAAGCTTGGCTAACACAGTCCATCCTTTCAAGAGCAACATGCAGACCTGACCAGTCTGTCGTTCTCTGCATACTCATGGGTGTGATCTGGTAACACTGATTTGAAGAATGTGAAAATCCACAGCTCCCAGTCTTGAAAACACGAGGTGAAATACATTGTGGAAATTCAGCTGGAATTTTTCTTCCTTCAAAAGTAGATGAATGACTGTTTTGCTTCATCTGACAGTGGCTTCTCTACTTTATTGCTTTGTTGACATTGAGCTCCTGATATTGGGACTCTGTCCTTGTTCTCCATGTCTTATGTCTTCTTTGCATCTGGGCAGCTCACCATCTTCCCCTGCACAGCACTCTTAAAGCTGGGGGAGAGAAAAACCAATTGTCCTCATCATAGATTAAAATAAAGCTTTTGATTTTTATCTCCAGTGTCTTTGCCTTTGCAATCTGGATTGCTGGCCAGAGGCATAGACCTTTGGGAGTATTTTGTTTGGGTCCTGCTTGTAGTTTAAAACCAAAACAGGTGTCATTGGTGTAGCATGTGAAGCTTCAGCTTCATGAAAAGGCTTTGTTAGAAACGTGTTTTTGGAGAGGAGAAACCTATGCACTGACCCTTTTCAAGTATCATCTGATGCATGCACCGTGATTAGAAAGAGTAGGGGAAGTTAAAAATAACCTGTGGAGGAGGCATTCTAATGAGCAATTATCATTCCTTTCCATTGACTTTTGCAGCAAGACTCTCCATGTGTTTAGTCTTCTCTAAAGAACATGCCAGATGTTAGAGTGACTTGTTAAGTCCCTGAATACTATTCTCACTGGTGTACTGAACCATTGTCAGTTTTTTTTTTTTATGACTATTAAAATAATTGGGCCCTGAACATTCTGACCTGATAACACGAAAGAATCTTGGCTGGCTTTCCTAGGGGTCACGTTTGTGAATAGAAAACTCGGGGAGTGTTTGCCAGAACAAAGAAATGTTTCTGCATGCAAAGATCTTCAATAACTTAATCTGAGGTGGAATCATCTGGCTTCAGAAATCGTGCCTCCTGGCAAAATCTGACTTTTGCATTTCAACATCCTGAACTTTAGTCTTCAAGGAAGCTTTTGTGCTTGTGGGGCTCTGCTAGTCTCCCAAAAGAGAGCTCTTTAGAAATGATTGACGACAAGGCCAATTTCTACCTTCGCAAAATTTTACTATGTGGAAAGCAACGAGGAGAGCAGACGCCTCTTTACAAAGTGCCAGAAGCCCTTTGCTGTCCCTGCTTGTGCACAGGAATCTTAATTGGATTAAAATACAAATCTGTATATTGTGATTTTTGCATGCTATGGATCCCACCCTCTTGTTTTTAGCCACATTGGCCAAACTCAATGAAGTGCACGGTCAATGTTTTAGCTTTGCCTTTGGTGTCCCTCAGTTGGAGCTCATTAGGCATTCGGGGAATAATAATTCTGGGACTTGAACTTTGATCTGAGGAATCTGGGAAAGAAAGGGCCGGAAATTGCAGCAGCCTGATTAGCTACCCCAAGTTGATCAACTTTTCTGCCAGATGCAGGCAGAGCTCCCAGAGGCTGAAAGACAATAACGTGAGCGCGGGAGAGCCGCCTTTGCCGTGTTGTGTCTGCGCTCCCATCACATCCCATTACCGTCTCCAATGCAGATGGCAGTTTGAACCACTTCGTGCACATCACCAGCCAACCACAGGCTTTGTCCAAAATAGCTGCTTGGCAGGATTTATTTTTTTATTTTTTAAAAAAAAACCCTAAGTATTTGTTTGCTAATTTTTCAAGCATTTGGGAGTTGTGTGGTTTCATCTAGGACTGACTGCAGCAGCCAAAGCTGCGAGGGAGTGGGTATCTCGTGTCTGACTCTGAACTTGTGTGAATTTGAGAGGGACAAGTCTGAATTACAGTGTGGCAAGACTAGGATAGAACGTGTGTGCCAGAGTTTTACGTGATGAGCAGTACTTTTACTCCTTGGGAGAAAATTTAGATTGGGTTATAAAAGCTAAAATACTTATACAAGTAACTGAGTGTAACTCTGCAAGGCAGAGTTTGTAGTATAATTTAATTTTCCCCAAAAATGTAATGAGCATCAAAACTCAAATTCAAATGCATGTTGTGACAACCTAAATTCAGCGATGAACCAGCTTTAGAAGTTGGCTGGGTCTGACAGGAAATTTTCTGATACTGGTGATTGAAAAAATCTCAGTTGTAACAGAGTGAAAAGTGAAATAAAGTTGTTTGAGAGACTCAGATCTCTTTCTTCTCATGAAGTAGATGGAAGATGCACCTGCCACCATCAGGATACCTTGAAAATCCTGAATATCTTGAGTATCAAACCCTCCATCTTTGGAGAGCTTTCCTTATTGTCATCACTTTTTCTTAAGCCTTTTTACACCTTCAGTTTCTGTCAAGAGGCACATCAAATGTCTACCTCAATATCTAAGGGAAATAAATACCCACAAGCAACTGCTGCCTAGTGCCATGTTTCTGAATGCTTGGCCAGCTGGCAAAGGAGGAATGAGATGTGGAGCTTTTCCAGAAGGGCTTCTGAGGAAGAAAAAAAAATACTCTTTTTTTTTCTGTTCCTGCTAGAAATCAAACACTAAATATTGAAGTTGAAAACCCAAATGATTTAGGTTCCAGAAACAAGACATCATGATGTCTTATGAACTGTAATTGCAATGCCTCTTGATCCCTCTTTATATGGGTGACACTTTGCTCCCTCTCCTCCGGTGCTCCCCAGCCTCCCATCTCAGGTGTGGAATGATGCAGTGATCTGTCAAATCGAAGTGGACTCGGGATGTTTTTCAGGAGGAAAATCACTGTCATTGCAAATAATGTTGTTTGAAAGAAAGTTTCCTTTTCAAATGAAAAATTATAATTTTGGCAAGCTCCCAACTGCCTTCCCTTCCAGATACTCCATGTTATGGTTGTGTGCAGTATCAGATACTGTCTTTAAGATGATTTTGGAAATTGTGTCAAGTGACCAGGTCTCAGTTTTCACAATGGAGAGTTGTCCCCTTGTCAAAGAACCAAACATTCTGTCAGCTTTAAAGTTCTCAGTCCCTGTGCAAAGCTGAGTTTTACTTTGTGGCAGGAGGTGCAGTGAGTGAGGAAGGTGACACTATTCCAACATGTTGTTCATATCTTCAGGTCTTTTAATTTCCCCTGGCTGCCGCTGCAATAGCACCGTTTCACTGAATATATTAATCAGAACATAAGATTTGTTGAATATGAAAGACTCAAAAAAAAAAAAAACCAGGTTACATTTGTGACTTTGATAAAGCTGCTGTAGTTGGTGGTTAGTCATTATTTTTTCCTCTATAGGTGAAACGGTTACAAGAACCTCCACTATTGTTGCTAGAAAAAGTGGCTTCCTGTGATATAAAGTAATTTTTTTAAATAGGAAACATATGGCAGGTCCCTTACAACAAAGTAATATTCAGGTGCTGATAGCATATGCCTCCAGTCGTATTACAGGAAGCTATCTTGGAAATCTGGTGGCAGAGGCTTGCACACTAATTTTCAGGAAGTGGGATGTGGGGAAGGAATCTGAAACTGATATCAGAAATACATTTACATTTTTAATTTCACTCTAAGTCCTTTGTTATTCCAACTTTTAAAGCCTCTGTTATGCACTCCCTGTTTGCTACAATGAACAAATACTGTGTGGGGTCTGCATTGCTCCATTTAATACCCATCTGAGGGGAAAAAAAACAGCAAATTTGTAAGGAGAGCCCCTCTCAGGGCTCTGTGTCTCGTGATTTCACCTTTCTGAATGTAAGTTTGCCATGTCTGCAGAATGGAGGGGGTAAAATTCGCTTTGTCACTGTAAGGTTAATGGGGATGCTCTGTAGTCCATCCCCAGTCTCCCAGTCAGGATCATGAGGTCCAGATTGTCCTTCAGCAGATGCTTTCCCACCTTTTTTTATTTTATTTTATTTTTTTATTTTCTTTTCTTCTTGTGAGTTTTGTTGGAGGCTCTACCAAATCCCTTTGTGAGCAAATTTGGTGCTCCTTGTACTGAGAATAATTTCTCATGTTCTGAATTACTGTTATTTCTTTCATTTTTGTGCCAGCCTTCTAGGTATTGGTAATCATGGTCCTTGCCTGTCCCACCACTAACCCTGTGCCCCCTTTTTTTAAAAAAACAGTCATCCAGACTTTCAGTCCAGCAGTCATCATCCCATCTTTTCTCGTGTCATGGCTTCAAGATATCTTCTGTTAACGCTCCTGTATCATCACTTTCCAACAGATTCTGGGGTTCTGCCCTTGAGGGGACTGGTTGCAGGCATTCAACCCAAAAGGTGGGGTGTTGCTGTAGCATTAGCTCTTGCTTTGCATTTGCCTGCCCTTTCATAGCCTGCTTGGAGAGCCATTGGCAGTTGCCATGTGAGTGCTGCATTACACTGCTGCTGTTGGGGCTCTTGCATTCATAGAGCCAGGCTTCAGGGAGGGAACTTGGACTGAGCTGTACTTGGGGATTTTATTTTTATCCTCCACTGCTGGCATTTTTGCCTACCTGCTTGTATTTATTGATAATATTTACCTTTGTTTTCTTAGCACTGAAGCCTGAGCCAAACTACAACTCCTTTCCCCCCCTGGGCATTGGCTGAAAACTTCAGGCACCTGTTCCATCCCAGCCCAAATGTGTGTGTCCCTTCTCAGCTAAGGCTTGGGTTGAGCTCACAGCTCAAGGTAATGTGGGTCAGCAGAACCTGCTGTGGCTCTGGAGACTCACCATATCTGTGCTTCCAGAGAGATGTGGCAAATAAAGGAGGGATGTATGGAATCAGCCTCACTGGTGGAGTAACTCTCCTTGAGATCAGTGGGAATTGCATCTGCTGGGCATGAGGCAGCCTCAAACCACTAAACTTCATCATGGTTTTATCTTCATTCACACAACGTTGCACTTGCAATTGTTTGATCTATGGCAAAAAGAAACCCTTTCCCCCATGCCCTGTTCTTGCTTTCCTTATTGTTCAATTATCCAATTAGTGCCCTCACACCTTCAATTACAAATGTGTGGTTGCTTTAACCCTTTGGAGCACTGAAGGTGGAGAACTGTCACTATCCAAGGAATAGGGTTTGGAGTGACTTTAGTGTGAAGAAGGGACATTTGAATTTGTTTTATCCCTGTACTTTGGGAGTTGACATCTAAGCTAAGTAAGGAGTGATTTTCTTCTTTTCTTTGTGTGTTTATTTTGCAATGAGCTCTTATTAGGGGGCAAATAGTGCTATGAATGTGTTATCTTTCAGCATTAGAGATTACATAGACAAGCCAGAATCCCAAGATTTTCTAGTGAAGACTCTGATTCATGGAGGAATCTTCTCCAGAGTTGCAGCAAGTTGCAGAAAGACCTAACAGCCTAGCAGGATTGATTAAGTGTCTACAACTATGCGTCTAAGATAGTGCTATAATAAAAGTGACAAATGAGGAAGAATAGTGTGTCTGCTAGAAACTTACCATGACTGGATGAAAAAAATGCCCTGTGTAATTTATTGTCAATGAAGAACCATCAGCAGGAGAGAGTGAACCTAATTCATCCCGATTAATTAGGTATGGGACTTAAACCTTGGTCTTCCACAGCTCTAGTCGGAGTCTCTTGGCATCTCAGAGGACTTTGGACTCTGACTACAGAATCTTAAAATGAATTTCAATTCATTGGTTCAAATGTCTGCCAGAACAATAACCAAGAAAAACCCTCTGAATTCTCCTTGTGTGGGAATGTCACCACTATCAGCACTTTCCAGAGGCTTCACCTGGGCATTTTCCTGCATGCCCAGAGCTATTTTAGCACCGCAGCTCTGAATAGCTTGGGGTGTTTACAATAACCATGCTGCTTCTTTCGGGAGGCTGCCTGACCTGCCTGCTGTCCCTGCTGCTGGAGGCAGTGAGCATTTGCCATGGGGCTCTCCTGGGCAATTGCAGCCCCATGGCAGCATCCTTCTCTAGCATAAGGATAGGCAGAGCTTTGTGGGACAGCCCACCCAGACCCCTCATCTCTCCCCCAAACCTGCAGGTAGTTTAACTGTCCTCCCCTCCCTAATAAACAGAGCATCCTGCTGCTCACAAAGAAACCTGTAGTAATTTTCCTTTCTCTTAGGAAGCACTAAATCTGTGTGGCTACAGCACCTTTCACATTCATAGCCAGAAACCCCGTTCTCAGGCACAAAGCACAAAAGAAGATGTTTTTTATGAGGCTGGGTGAGGCTGCTGCACACTGAAGGGATCCCACCATGCAGCCACACGCTGAGAAAAGGATAATTTTATATGATGTAATTCCCAGCAATGTCTGCGCTCCAGCGAAGCTTCAGGCAAAACCAGTGTGGTCAGCTGGAGGTTGGAGTGGTTGAGGGAGTGCAGGGGAGGGAGGGCATCCCAGAGCAGGAATGTTTTTACAAATAAAGGAACAAAAAAAAATAAAAAAGAATCCTGCTAAAGGTCTTTCTCCCCTGACAGTGTGTCGGCAGTGCCTGGGTTATGTGTGCAATCTCTGCATGAGCCAGTCGCTTGTCCTACAAAAATGATTTGTTAGACAAGTGTAGCCAGAGCTGAGAGCAGGGGGAGGTGGAAGGTGTCAGGGTGGAGGGGGAACCTTGGAATGGATTCAGGAATGACTGATGGGCTTGACTGCAAATTTTATCCCACTACTACCTTATGGAGGGGGGCTGAGGAGTGGAAGGGGGAGAAGTGAGAAAAGGCAAATGGAGAAAGGCTGGGCTGTCTGCTCTAGCATCATGATATTTTATTTTTCGCTGCTAAATGCAAAATTGATTTTTTTTTAGATGCATAAAAAGAAAAAAAAAGGAGCCTCTACCTCTCTGTTATAATTCCCAGACAAAGGGAGCTGAAGCAGACACCCCAGACAATGGATAGTCCTTTCTCCCTTAAGCATTTGCCTTTCTCAGCAGTTAAGGTTAAAAAAAAAAAAAAA
>VXBZ01012276.1:386772-409946 GCA_013399135.1 Heliornis fulica
AGAAAAACCTCATTGAAGGAATGAATTAAAAAGATGACCCCGGAAAACGTGGCAGCCTTTTTATTTGATGAGGAATCAAGTTCACGCAGTGTGTCAGCAGAGGTGCTGCGATTTGCTCGTTTATTTGTTTCCTGGCAATAAGAACATTCCTTTTTAGTCTGATGCCATCCTCTCATCTTCTCCCTCCCTCTTTCTATCCTCCTCTTCCTCTTCTCGCATCCTTTTTCCTTCCTCCCCCTTTTCTCTCTCACCCCCTCGCCCTTTTTCTTCTCTTTGCCTGCCAGTTCAGGCATTCTCACATACATTACCCCTTCCTTTCATCTCCGGAATGACCTGAAATGACCTTTTGCCTGGCACTAGACGTGACTTAACTGATAATAGCAGATACATGGGGGCCTCAAGCGGTGGCTTGTCTGAGCACGTAGAGGGAGGGGAAAAAAAAAATACACATTCCCCCCCCCCTCCTCCTTCCCATACGGGTTTCTCTTTGTAGCAGCGTTTCCTACAAGGTAGCAATTAATGACACTCGGTGCTGCTTACTGCCCGTTAGATAAAATCCTTCCAAAGCTTTCCTGATCCCAAAGCTGGGAGGGGTGGGCAGAAATCTGCCTGCGAGTGGTTAAAAAGTCCCCACCATCATTTTCATGCCACTGGCTACCAGCGCTCTGCATTGCGTCTCCTCGGTCTTTGTGCTCCCCGTTTCAGGCAAATACTTGTTGGAACAGCACAAATGTCCTTCTGTCTCTTAAAAATTCCACACTTGTAGGTGACTAATCTGGGCAAAAGGTTATTATTTTGCTTCTTAATGTCCCTCGAAGCCTTCAGGGTAAAGATAAGATTGCAGTCAGACAGACCCGCTGGGTTTCTGATTTTATTTCTCGGTTTTAACTATTTATTTGGATACTCGGTGAGGCTGGGTGAGTTACCACAGCAACGACTCTGAGTCTTGAACATGAAAGGGCTCTTATTGTGCCATGTGGTGCCTCAGAGATACAGAGAAAGGAGGAGGCGGGGAGGAGAATTCCTCTTTAAAGAAACAATAGCGAGACATTATGTGAACTTTTGGGGCTTTATTATAAAGTTGGAAGGGAAAAAAAAAACCCAACAGGGCTACAACAGTCTGTGGTGAGAAATTGTGCTGACTTAACAGAACTTTGGGAAAGGAGGTGTATATGTTTATAGAAATATTAATCAATCATCTGTTAAATAGAAGCTTAATACATATATACATGTGTTTAGCTCTTTTCTCTGGCAGATCATTTCACTAGCCAGGTTGTCGGGCTGCCCAAGCAGATCACAGCTCAGGGTCAGAGCCCAAGATATGTTTTTTATTTAATTTTATTTTGTTGAACTTTGTTCTGCCTTTCCTTTCAAGAGAAAGGAAAAGGGGTGGGTGTTAAAATGTCAAGGAAGGTAACACAGTGCAGTCTGTTTTCCATTGTCCAAAATAATGGGGCAACTGAAACTCCAGACAATGGGGAAACGTGGATAATAGGGTTTTTCCCAAAGGATGCAAGGCAGAAATATGTGAATGGCCACATGTGGCAGCATGTTAGGTGCAGAGGGGCTTACCAGTTCACACTGTCCATTCCCTTGACCAGATCCACTCTGAGACTGATGGTGATGCCACTCAGTGTCCCTGTGCTGGGTGCCCTGTACTGCAGAAGGGTTTATTTGTTCCCACACAGTCCTGTGCTGAGCACAGTGCTTGGTTCTACCCTACCAGAGCTGTGCCAGTATGGGGCAGCTCGAGGTGCCTCTGTTCCACAGCACACTCTGATGGCCACCCTGTATAAAACTGGGAGTGACTGGTGTGCAAACATATCCTTAAATATTTAGATATTAGGTTCTCAGGCCAAGAAGGACTTTCCCTCAAAGCACAAAGAGTCCTATTCTGTTAAATACAGCTAGGCAGCTCTGCAGAGCATCACCACACCTTCTGTCATTAAAGGATCCCTTTCCAGTTGTGCTGCATATGGAAAACAAATTTAATGATTTGTAGCCTTCCACTGAAGAGTCCTTGTCGCAGTAGCCCCGGGTAGCAGGGTGGCAGCACTTTGCTTGGGTTAATATCCTCTCTTTTCTCTTCCCCAGATGGCTTGAGTGTGTATTGCAGAACTCGGGAGCACTGGCACCTTGTCACCTCCTGTAACAGAGATAATGCATTTCCTTTTTGAAGACCCAGGTGCAAGACAATTCAGATTTCTTTCCCTAGTGTTCGCTTCAGGCACTGTCAGTATTTGGGGTGAAGGCAGAGAGATAGGAACCTGTCATCTAGAGCAGCTCCATCCCTGCTCCCCCATTACATCTCAGCACCTTCCTCCACTGTTTCAGCTTACATGGCTTGTTTTGCTTAGCACTGGTTGGCAGGGAAATGTTATCCATCAGCACTGGGCAAACCTCAAAGCTCCATGTGAAGCGTGTCCATATCGCCCACGCTTTGATGTAATTTAGCTGGAGTCATTCTGCAGCTTGTCCTGAAATTTATGTGGTTCCCAGGCTTCAGTCATTACAACTGAATGAATTTCTTGGAGTTCCCCTGAAATTTCAGAGAAATATCCCCTTTTGACCACAGAAAAAGGGGAGCTGGTGACTTCTGTGGGAGTTAACATCAGCCTCCCAGTTCTCCCTCAGCTGTGTGCCATGTGTACAGGGCTTCCCATTCCTCTTCTGTGTATCTTGGTGTAGTAATTTGAGTAACATTAACATCATATGTAAAGGTATAAAAATGTGGTTGAATTGTGGGAGTGACCACTTTCTGAAGTCTTTGACTGGAATGCTTAATCTCATAATCTTGTTACACTTCTGCATGTATATGCAGCCTCTGCTGGCCTGGAACACTTTCTGTAACAAGATTGCTTTTCCCCAGCATTGCAGTGCATATACTTTAAAAAGTTTTGAATAATTTTGTATAACTACTTTGGATTACTTTTCCCTCTACAGTACAAGTTTAAATGCCATTTTGAATTAATTACCTGGGTCCTCAGCTCTTCTTTTTAGAGGACCATCGCTAAATTGAAGTGGATTAAAGTACTGTTGCAGGTGAAGGACAAGGTGAATCGTGGTTTATTGCCTGAAAAGCATGACTGCCTGAAGTGATGATGATTGTATATTCCTAAGGATGTTAAAGTGTCAGCTGTCTAAGTGTCTCTGGCTGTGGTACCATAAAGATTTCTGGTTTCTTTCCTATGTAGGGTGCCTGGAAGTTAGGCTGAGATCTGTCAGGATAATACTGGCACTAAACCTTCCTCTAATTCTCAAAGGGCATGTGACTGTGAGCTTAAGAAAAAAACACTGGGTTAAATCTTTAATCTCTTTATCAATAAGAAAAAAAAACGATGCAGGGAAGAAGTGAAGTGTATTTGCCTTTGATGGCTGGTCAGGTTAAGGAACAATGGCATATTATGGGTTAGCAGCCAATGGAGTGATGCCTGTAACTCAAGTGGCAGTGGCCTCTGCTGAGTGTTTCGGGTTCAAAGGCTTTGAATGGTGCAAAAAGGAGCCACAGTACAGGAACACCTGGGCTTGCAGTCTGTGGCAATGGCCCTGCACGGGAGAGGTCAGAGCCTGTCTCTCACCACTGCCCATTACAGGGCATGGTGCAGCATCTGACTGTGTGTGTGCTGCTTGCACCTTGTTAAATACATTGTCAGTATCTTTGTCTTCCCTGCTCTTCTCGTTGTGGTTAGAATCATAGAACTGTCTTGGTTGGAAGGGGCCCTTTAGATCAAGTCTACCCTAACCTGCAAACCACCACTGAACCCTGTCCCTCAGCACTGCAACAAACCATCTTTTCAATCCCTCCAGGGATAAAGACTCCACCACTTCCCTGGACAGCCTGTTCCAATGCCTGACGACCCTCTCTGGGAAGAAGTTTCTTCTGATAGGAAAAGCTAAAGGCAAAATATAGTCACCCAAGTCCCTGAGGATAGTATCTTCTGTTGGCACAGGCTCCTATGAACAAATGAAGCTAGCCATGAGGTGACATTAAACACAGAGGTGATATGAGGCCACCTGAGTGTGACTGGTAGTCTTTGCTCCAGAAACTTCCAGTCTGTTTTTAATCCTGCTTTTGCAGAGGGTCTCTCACAGACACAATGTAATAGGAATAGTTCATCTCAGAAACAGTTAGAAGCAACAAATTGACCTGTAAACTCTTTCCTACTTAATATAGACATGCTCATGTGTTTCATGCAGCACCATAACTCTTCATACATGAAGCTTTATAAATGGGGCTGTTCTCTAGCAGCAGGCAATAAAGGGAAAGGAGCAGAGTGTCCCAGCAAGCTGACAAGAGCCCAGTACTCGGGAATGATCCTCCCTGTCTACCCAAGCCACAGTCACTCTCTGGAAGCCACAGAAAACCTGCTGCTTGCTTCTCTGATATGGTCAGGAACTCATTCAGTATGCTGAGACTTGGAAGCTTGTTTCATATCAGACACCAAACAGTTGTTTCCTCTTTAATCAACTGCTGAACTTCTGCATGTTAACACCACCGACAATAAGTGATTTAGATAAGTTTGGGTTATTAGGAAATCTTCTTAGAAGCTGTGGAGTACATTAAGCACGTGGAAATGGCTGTTAAAAGCATTTGTATTGCTTAGTAATATGAAAATAGAGAAACATAAAAAGGAAATGATGTCCACAGTGAGTTGGATGGTAGTTGTGCATCTCGGGAGACACGAGCTGGAAACTGGAGCGTTACTTAAGAGTTTTGACCCCTGAAACTTGTGTCTCCTTCCAACTGGCAAGTGAACAGTGCTAACCATATAACAGCACTGGGTCTGTCTTGCCAAGTTCTGCAGCAGTACTCTGCTTTCTATAGAGGAAGGAGAGAGGAAGCTTCAGGCCCCTCTGCCTCATCCCTTGTGTCGTGTTTGGGCCGTGTGTGCTGCTCACAGGGTGCAATGTGGAGTCTGTGGGCCTGGCTGGTGTTGGGGGTTGGGACTCCTGATTTATGGTCTTATCTCTTCCATTAATTTCAATGCAGAACCTGGGCACACTGCTGCACGCTTTCACTAGTGAGTGGGAGTGGAAGCATTTGGGATGTCTTCAAGTGAAGGCTTCCAGCTGTCTGTGTATTCCCCTACCCCCACCCCTCCGGTACGTGTGTACTCCCTGCCGAAGCACTGCAGTTACCAGCAGTGCTGGAAGGTGCTGGTGGTTGGGCCAGAAGGCCATGCCACAAGTGACACTTCCACTCCAAATGCTCCACCAGCTCAGGCCAGGGGCAAGCAGCCACTCTGAGCATCGCCAGGAATCCGAGCACTCAGTTGACACGTGTTTTAATTAACAAACTGGGGGTGGGAAGAGTTTGGGGAGTGCTTTCTTAACCGAGGCTGGTGGAGCAGGCTGAGATCTGTGAACTGCAGGTACAACCCAGGGCCAAAAGGTGTGTTAGAGCTGAGAGGTCTGCCCCACTCTGCACTGCACAAAGCATTGATCTTGTGAAACAAACAGGGACATTCAGATCGAAGGAGGCTCCTTTAGAAAGCAGTTATTTCCCCCTGGGAAGTTTCAAACAGATAAGCTGCTAATAAAGAAGACAGGCAGAGACTTTTCCTGAAATTTATTTTTCTTTTCTTAGAAATTATTTGCAATGAGGGCTTTTGGGTTGAGTTGCCTCAGTGCTCTGTCTGCCTGCAGAAAGTGTCGTACTCTGCAGAAGACATTTTGAAGCTCAGGAATCCAGGGAGAGGAAACTTGTGCCGAGTGCTGTGCACCCCCCCTGAGAGGGGAATGCAGGTGTCAGTCCCTCTCCCAAGCCCTTTGTCTTGGCTTTGTCCTGTGGCTATTCACTGCAAAGTAAAATAGGAGTAAGGGCTGAATTAAATTGTCTGTGTTTTCAGATACATATACCCAATAATAATAATAAAAAAGCAATATCTTTAAAGGCACTGCAGGTAAAATGTACATTCCCTCTTCACTGACAGTTGTGAATTTCCACAGAAACCTCTTTTAAACCACGCAGGTGTGTAAGGCTGTGTACTTTGTAAGCCATCCTTTCTTTCACATGGTTGCTATGTCTGAGGCACCTTAAGTGTTTTGACGGGTCAGTAGATGGGTAAACAAGGAAGTTTACCACAGCATCCCCTTGTACCAAGGAACAGGAATAACAAAGCCCCATCTATTGCTCTTGCTTTGTTGTATTAAAACTGCATCTTAAGCAGTCAGGCTTTTTCCTTCTGATGTATAGCTTACATTCGTAGGCGAGTTTCATTAATTATTATAATTTAATTGCATAAATCTCATGCATGCTGATAGAAGAATGGGCCCCCTGCATAAGTATCTGAAGCATTCTGGAGTGTTTTTTTTCCTCTCCTGCTCTGAGTATTATGACTTGTTTCTCTAAATGTTGTTTTTATGTAATTATTTGTTTAAATGTCAAAAAAAAAGCGCTACAAATCCTGCAAACACTTGCCACTAGGTGTAGCACTCAATACCAAGAGTTTTAGTCCTGCTGACTTTTTTTACAATTCTGTATTTATGGCAGAAGTACATTTGAAAGTGGCTTCCAAGTAAACAGAAGACAAAATTCTGCTTGCTGAGACGTGTATGTATTTATTGCTGTTGCCTCTGTAACAACTGAAAGGCTTTCACTTCCCCAGCAGTTACTGAGGTTGTTACTTCAAGGTCTGCAGTGATGTGGAGAGACGTGAATTCCCCCAGACACGTTAAAAACTACTAAATCACTAAAGAGGCTGATCAAAAGAAAAGGTATTATGTGCAGTGGTGTAGGGCACAGTTGAAATGGTGATGATAGCCACATAAAGAGGCAGCAGCATTTGCAGGACGGGGTATTTTTAAATTCATGCGACATAAAGAGAAACATTCCGTGACACTCGCTTTGACCCCGCAAACTACTTAAACAGGATAAGCTGAGAGAAGTTACCAACAGCCAAAGAAAGGATAAGGGAGATATTAAGAAGAAAGGAGAGTTCTTGGAATAAATCAGCTATCAGGCTGTGGCCTGAAAAGGGTGGGAATGTGTATTTGATGAGGAAAAAAAAGGCCAGCAGATGTTTTCAGGTGGCAGTTAAAAGTAAATCAGTGCCAGCTAAAGCTGTTTGTGAATTTCTGGATAAGAAAAATTTGGATTCTGAAGTGTCCATATAACCAATATTGATGTTTTCACAGTGCCAGTTTTAATAACATCTTCCATGAGCTCTTTCAGATGAGTTGGTAAAGAATCATGCTCTTTAGCAGTCTTGTCAAATAAAATACTGTTACATTATGCAAAGTTCCTCAGATCGAGGTGGTCACTCTGGAAATACTCCATCTGGGACCACCTTGCTCATGGGGATGCTCTGTGGCTCCTTGAGAGCTACAAGACTGAGGGATTCCCTAAATCACAGATGCTCCTTGGGGGGAGTCAGTTGACATTGTTCCATGGCGTTGCAAAGTGCTTGGGGAACCCTTAGCAAGGCAACGACAACCCCAGAGGTAGGTTGTTATAGTCCTAGATGTGAAAAATTCAGCAAAATCTCATAAAAAGAAATCAAACATTGATGTGGTTCTGTTACTGTAAATCTCAAAAACAAAGTGAGAAAGTTAAACTATCACCTTTCCCCCCCTGTGCTGCAGCCTGTTAGGAGTTAAACTCAATGCCACATGAAGAAACGCAGTATGAAATCCAGAGCTAAGGCTTAGCAGTTCCCTCAGTGCTGCAAAATTTGCTTTATAAATGACTTTCCACTCCTCTCACCCCACTCTTGATTCCAGAGCACTGTGCATGCTGGCAGTGAAGACTTTTTTTTGTTGGAGTGCCAAAGCTGAACTCACCAGCGACTTCAAGTGGAAAAAATGAAATGGATCCATTTGTTTCGTGGGGATGATGCGTATCCTGTGAAAAGCACTAGGGGCTGAAATTTAAGGCAGACTGTACTGGCTTTTAGCTGAGGGAAATGATTAAGGAGATGGATATTGCCTTGGGGTTTTTTAATGTCTTAGCTCTGTTGTTGGGCATATAGACAGTTGTCATTTTTTCTCTGAGATGTTTATGGACAAAATATGGAACTTGCTTTTGCTGCTGGCTCCTGGGTAGCGCCTGGGAAGTGCTAAGTCTGGAGGTTTGCATGTGAGAACTGGTAGACTGAGGTTCTATTCTGGCTAGCCACATACTAGGGTGTTTAATTTATGCTGGAAGAGCCCATCAGAGGAATGTAGCAGTCACCTTTCAAAGACATCCTCCATTATTGCTAAGGTTGTACGGTCAAGCAGACCAGAGTAGCAAACCCCTGACCTTGTCTGTTTTTTTTTTAGGAGCTACAGTTAGATTTAGGGTCCAGTCTCATTCCTGTGTCATTGTGATGTCTGAAGAGTCCTGCCTTTTGACCTGTCCATTGCAATGTGCCTGGTTGGTAGCACCTGCCTGTAATTTTTGTATATTTGGATGCTGATATTAACTGCACTATGTTCATTTCACTTGAGATATCTGTAGCTGACTGATGGCTTTGCTGGTCTTAGGAACCAGCAAACTCATCAATCCTACAAGGGATTGATAGATGGCAAGTCCTTTCATTCTGGCAAAACCACCTCCAACTCTTTCAGCAAGATATAAAAGCTCTGAGTTATGCTTGATCAGATGTAAAACTCTGAGCTGTTTTGCTTTGTATCAGAAATTACAACCAACTGTTGGTAATCTGAAGTATCATGTCTTATTGAAGCTTGGCTCTATTGAGATTAGAGGCATGCCACAAAGGGTGTAGCTCAACTCCTTCAGAAGCACTGCACTTCACAAACCTCTCTCTGCAAGTATATATCATACCTATGCACAAAAAACATTTAGCCTTGAGACAGCTCTGCCCCATGAGAGGAGGAAAATTAATTTTCCTGAGCTCAATGCTGTTGCTTATGCAGTTTGTCTTTTCTTCTCCTTCAATCAGCTTTATTTTGCCTGGAATAGAAAACCATAGGCTGTAATAGGAAATGCTTGCTGTGGTTTATTATCCTACAATAAGGCTCTGAAAAATCATAGTTAATATCATTTGTGAAATTGAGAAGTATTATGGGTCAGGAGGAAACAAGCAGTCCAGATTTTTGAGAAATGCAAAAGTCAGCAAGCCAATGTGAACTCCAGCTCCTAATGCCTGTGAAATGGGAGATGATGGACTGCTGACTGAGGCTGGATCAGCTAGGACACCTACCACCAGCCACTCTGACCTGGGCAGAACTACACCCCTCTGTAGGAGGCTAGGGCTGTCCTAGAAAATGAAGCACTTTGCACCATCTTCAAAGTTGAACTTGCTTGTGGTTTAGCTTTTAATATGTCTAGTTTACCTGCTGCATTCTGGAAAACATGCCAGCTGCTCATATTTAGTCTTTCATCAAACCTCAGTGCAATAATGCCTATATTTTAGTAGATCCTAAAATTGGAAAAGGTTTTCAACAGTCTGGTCAATCTTTGTATGCAGTCACATAGCTTCACTCAGTTTTTTCCCTTTGAATCTGACCAAAGTATGTCTTTAGCAGGATATGTAGTCATAACAGTCTAATACTTTGCAAACAGCAACAGTTACTGCTTAGTGTTTTGTCCAAATTTGAATGAATTTGTCCACTTTGTGCTTTCTCTGTACCTACACAAATATCCTTTCTGTTATGTGGATGTTAAACATTGTGGTGTCTCCTCTGAACAGATAGAGCAGTGTTGTACCACTCTCCCTTGTAGACAGATTGCTTTGCCTCCAGTACCAGCTCTGAAGCTTCCTCCTTTGGCATCCTTCACTCCATTATCACCCAGTCTGGTGGTGAGGTGTCCTGGAGACACCTCTCTTCTGCATTATGTGATATGCCAGCCACGTGGCTGCTTTGATCAGAGCTCCTCTGATCTGCTGTCCTTCACTTCTTTTCCCTGCTGTTGCACAGTGTGATGGCTTGGGCTCACCACCTTGTGGAGGACCACTTCTCCAGAGCTCAGTGATTGTGGTTGTTGGCCAGTGTCTTCTCCAGAGCTGGGCCCTGCATTGCAGTAGCAATGAAGGTCCTGTGCCAGGGCAGGGTCTCCTGATAGGAAGCCCATGCTGGAACAGGTTTATCCTGAAGGATTGCAGCCTTTGGAAACCCATGAAGTTTTTTAATCTGACTTCCCCCCTCCCCTGTCCTGCTGAGGAAAAGGACTGCGAAGGCAGCTGGATGGGCATCAAACTGCCATGAGAGGCTCTAGAAGTCACTCCTGAGTGACTAGCCAGCCAGACCAGCTCTGGATGCCCACAGCCTCTCTCTGGGCAGAGAAATGTCAGATGGAAAGGACTATATGTGTCTCCAGACACTCACGGGCACAACAGGCATTTCTGCAGTTCCAGCAGGAACTGGGCTGCTGTGAGCCCAACTCCTGCTGAAAACCAATAGATCTGAGGTTTTGGAGTCACTGAAGTCCTTTTGAAAATCTTCTCTATAGCCAAAAGCTAACACTAAAGTTAAGAGAACCAGAAACAGAGCCCCACCCTTTATAGTCTTTCTTTAATTTGTCCTTTCCCACTAAGAACTGGAGGATGGATGCATCCAAACACCAAAAACAATGAAGATGAGAGTGAGCAGACAGCATCCCTTGGGAATTCTGTGCCTCTCCTGCTGAAATGCTTTCAGTGGCCGTGAGGAAGCATGGACAGGTAGGGCTGAGCTCGCCATATAGCAGTGCTGGCACATGCAGCAGTGCCTGCTGCTTGCATATGGTGGAAAAATCACGATGCTTCTCCAATTCCTCCGGGCAAAGAAGATGCTGTAAATAGCATGGCCAAGTTTCAAGCTCTCACAGTACAGTGGGAAGCAATCCAGCCTTTTCTGGTGTCAGGAAGGAGAGCAGAAACGCATTTTATGCATCCTAGGGGGAAAAGCGAAGCAAAGCTGCCCCAGCTGGAGTTGCTAGCTCTGGGAGGGGGCAGCCATTTGGCTCTCATTAAAAGTGGCAACATCTGAAGTAACAATAGTTCCCTATTGGATCTTGGTGGATGTGTGTTGGTGGGCTCTGCTGTTCTCCCTGGGAAGGACTGATGCCATGCCAAGGGCTGCCTCCAGCCTGTGCTTCGGGGCACAGCTTACTGTCTGGGCAGGAGATGCAGGCACTGTCCCAAACCCCAAGTCGTTTCTCTGTCCGGCACTTGCACAGTTCCCTGAAGGCTTTTCACTTACCCAGGCTTTCCCCAGTCCTGACTCACAGATGCCCAAAGGAGAGTGTGTTTTCCTCTCTCTGTTGCTGGCAGTCCATCTGGGAGTCACCTGATAGCTTCTAGGCATAGGGCAGTCTCTCTTTTTCTGCTCTTTTGCAATCCAGCCCAACTCTTTCCTCTTTAAAGGCCTTAACTGCAGAGCCTAAAGGGTGTTTAAGCATCTCCTTCCCACTTCAATTCAGTTTGGATAGTTACATGGTATGTCATCCCACTGTCCCAGCTGAAGGGTTACAGGCAGGGCTGATCCCAGTTTCCCCCAAAGAGCCCAGCAATCCTGTGCCAGAGGAGAATAGACGTAGCTGAGCTCATCTTGAAGTGCAGGCAGTGCAGCTCTGGAATACAGTGGCCCATGTGGCTACTGTATAGTCCACAAAACTATACTCCTCACAGGAGAGTATAGTTTTGTGGACTTGGATGCCCTGCATGATTTTTCTTTCCAGAAGAAAACTGGAGGTAGAGCATTTTCCATTTGGACACTAGACATGTCTGAAAGCTAGGCCAACGCTGTGCTAGATAAATCATTGTGCCAACTGCTTATGGGTAATTAGGCATGAAGGGAATCAGCAGTCTGCTCCCTCCATTGTGGCTCACAGACGGCATATTCACAATGTGCCTTCAGCTTCCAGGGCTTCAGCACTGTGGCACTCACAAGGAAAATGGATCAGCCTCGAGGTACACAGAAGGATGCATGTGCCCTGTCCATCCAGCTGGGCTGCAGAAGGAAGCTTCTTCTAACTGAGGAAGACAAGGATGTCTAAAATCACTCCAACTGTCTGCTAAGAACTTGGATTTAAGCCTTGGGTTCACCAGTTCCGAGCTTTGGGGTTACCCCTTTTAGTCATGAATAAGATGTGCTGCCCACCTGCTTCTGATGTCTTGGGCTCAATGAACATTTAATTTAGGTTTTGGCACAGGTAAGAAAAAGCAGCTGAGAGGTGGCCCAAAGATAAACTTCAGTTTAGCTGCCTGTTTGGCCAGGCATCTCTTAGGGACTTCTCTGACCAAAGGAGAGCTTTGGGATATGAAGTGGGAAACATACCAAAGGGAGAAGTCTCTCGGTTAGTGCGTTTGCATTTAATTGCCAGGGCTGTTTTCCAAACCTGCAGAAAACCTCTGGGGATTTCCAAAATCCCTTCAAGCTCAGTACACTGGAAATACAGCAGCATGGCCTGCTTTTGTCAAGCAGCTTTGGGACTATTTCCTTTTATCACCTGGAATGAAACCAGGATGAGCAGAGATATGCAGGCAGTTAAACTTCTGAAAAAAAACCCAAAGTCACTTGGTCACACTTAGGAGCAAAGGACCCACAGTGGTTCTCCAGGACACACATCCATCTGAGTACAGTCCCAATGTACACTATGAAAATTTGCCATCTAAACTGAGTGTATATTCTAAAGTTCTGGGCTATTTGGATCCAAGAGATTTAACCTCTGTCATGGTCTGTCCTGCTCAAATGAGGATCTGCTGCTTTGTGAAGTATGGACTTACTCAGACACTGAGGTCACGACCAAGTTCTAACCTATTTTAAAATGCAGAGTGATATTCATTATCTTAGAGGTCTTAGAGTGATAATGGCCCATCCAGCTGTAATTCTGATTAGTGCTCCTTACTCTGACAACGTTATGGCTTTTGTTATTTCATTATACTTCTTAGGACACTTGGTGTTTTGTGAAGGCTGTGACACGGTGGCCAGGGCCAGCACAGGCTTCATCACAAAAAGGCTAAATTTCCAGTCCTATTGTGGAGGAGAATTGAGATGTGAGAGCTAAGTGTAACCCCAAGGACAAATCAGAAAGCAGCTGAAAAGCTCAAACTATAGTGTAAAGCTTTAAAAATAATTCTGTAGAACTGCTTTTTCTTCAGCAACTCTTATGAATCTTACGAGGGGGGTGTGTGTGTGTGTGTGGTGTTTCTGCTGCACATGGTTGGAACACTCAGGCACAGCAATCTTGTGGACTGCAGACTGAAGTGCCAAAACCCGTCTGTCCTGTACAGGTCACTGGAGTAGACACAGCTCTTGCCTGAAAGCATTTGTAATCTAAAACCCCGAGCACCATTCTCACTGAAGGCAGCGACAACACTCCCTGTGATTGCAGACAGAACAGAATTAGGCCCTAACTACATAAAAGGTGCCCTCCCCCCACCCCTTCCCACCCCCCATTTGCTGTTGTTGTTACCAGATACTCCTTACCTATAACAAATTCCAATAACTTGTGTTCAGGAATCTCATGACCTAATTTTGTCTGAAAAACTTCCTTATGCAGCACTCCTGCCTCGCTTTAAAGCAGGTTTGGAAAGACAAGATTTGAAAGAGAATTCCCATCTGTTATTGAGGCATTTAATCATTCTTTAAAAGCCAGTGCAGTTTTATTTTCTCTGGGGAACACGTAGCATTAGCTGAAGCATAAAGCAAACTATACCAAGTGCAGAAAAAACTCCCCCCCGACTCNGCAGGTCACAACCTGAGTTTATTGATCTGTGGGGCCTTGTCTGGGTGTCGGGCATGTTTTCTGGACTTTGGTTTCAGCTGCATTCCTGACTTCTGAAAGAGTAGGGGGTGTGGATTTCTACTAGGAGTAACCACTGGGAAGGAAGTAATGTTCATTAAGTGTGCAGGCAGTGCAGGACTAAGCATGCTCAGTGAAAAAGCTTTTTCTCCTTTGCCTGTCAAGCCCTATGTTTGAACTCATTCCAGAATGCTGGATTTACTTTTCAAGAAGAAACAGTACCTGGCTGGACTGCATTTTTCTTCCCCTCCTCAGCCAGCAGAAGATTGGAAACAATATTCTTCCGACCCGGCGTGCGTCGCAGCGTGCCTGCATGCAAGTGTGAATCTTGCAGTGGAGAAGGAGGACAAAACTTTGCTACCTGTGAAAGGAAGACTTCTTAGGTCAGTAAGAGGGGTGCAGGCAAACTAACTTTCTGAGCAGCTCTTCTAACTAATGCTTTTGTTTTCTGCCCTCGTGGGTCCCTTCTCATCTTTAGCGGAGCGGAACTTTTTCGCAAAGTTTAGCAGCCGATTGTTCTGTTAAAGGTAAAGTTGTTTCAAGTGAAAACGCTGCGAGGGGGTTTGTGGGAGCAGAGCTGAGTTTGTGAAAACTCCAGTGGCTGGTAGTGTAGAGGTTTGTTTCCTTTTTCTTTCTCCCTTTTAGCGGTTCCTATAAACGCAATCCAGCGCCTGTGTTTTAAAAGACTGTTCCCCCCCCGTCTCTCCCCGCCCTCTCCCGTGGAGCTGAAAAGGAGACTCGATCTCGGATAATAAACTCTGTATGTTATCAAGCAAATCTTGTGGCTTGTTCATGTGATCATTTCCAGCCCGAGCATAGATGTTTTTTGCCTTTTAATATCATCAGAGTTCTTTCTGGAAAACGAATTGCAAGGCTGTTAGCAGAGGGGTGAGAGAAGGCAATTTTACTTGATTGATAACAACACGTTTTAACGTAACAGACTACCGAGCTTTTAAATTTTTAAGTGCTCCCTGCTGTTTGGTTTTAAAGACATATTTAGAACTCCTATCTCTTGAGGATTTGAAATATTTTCAACCTCTGAAAGGGGAAGGGGAATAAATTTTTTTTCGGAGACTTTGTGCTGCCTAATGGAGATTTTTCTGAACATAGGCCAAATGGTCAAGAAACAAAAAGACCACTGAATAAGAAGTGAAATGGCCTCAAATAATTAGAAACTGTCAGTAGTTAATGATTGCTTGAAGTAGTTCAGAAACATTTGGGAGTTTCTGTTGTTAAGTTTTGTCCTCTGATGTTCTTCAGAATGGTTATGCTGCTCTATCAAAAGTTAGCATTTAATTTTGTAAGTGTGAAGAGTTTGTATAGCTTTCAATATTCGGATTAATTTTATAAGCTTGAAAGAACAGAAGAAATAACTATATGTACAAATGTAAAACCCTTGGGTTTAAAAGCTCAGTATTTCGTATTTTGGTAATTTTTTTTTCAACTGGAGGTCAATTGCCCGTGCAGATGATCTCTGTTAGAATGAAGGGTAGCAGGTTAGTCATGATGCACAGTCCTAGTTAGAGGATTAGAAATGTGTGGTAACTCCCCAAACTGCAGTAGGTTATGCTGCTCCTCACCACTTTGAGCTGAAAACCCTGCAGGAAAAACCCCAGAGCCTCAGAATCTCTCCTTTGCAAAGGGTGAGAGGAGAGCACAAGTAGAAGCGGACGATTCCCACCGGGATTACCTGCTGCGTGTGTGTGGAGAGACAGGGAGCAGCTAGGCCAAGCAGAAGGAATCTGCAAATGACCAAGGCCGAAGCTCTCTGATCTTCCCTTAATGTTTATCCCCTGAGATCCAAGGAAGTTTATGATGAGAGAAGGCTGGGAAAATTTCTTGGCATTTTTCTTTTTCTTTGATTTAGCAACCCACAGGGGATTATGGAGGCAGTCAGGGTTGCACTGCAGATGGACACGGACTCGGTGTGGCTACAGCCTGGTCTCTCTCCTCTTTACATGCAATACCTCCATTTTCTTCGCTGTGAAATTGGGAGTAGGGTGAGGAGGTGGTGGGGGTGTGTTTCTGACTGGGACAGTACTTTGCATGGAAGAAAAATGCCTTGTGCATGCAGAGGAGTGATAAATGCAGGCTGCACAACTGCACGTCCAGATTTGAGTACTTGAACACAAACTTTTGGAGTTCAGGTCCACAGATTCAGCTTCAAGCCTATTAGTGAGAGTGGAAAGGCAAAACATTGTTCTTAGCCAGATGCAAACAACATGTCCTCCCTCATGGTATTGTTCGGTTTCAGGTGTCTGAGTCCTGCAGCTTTGCGTGAGTCCACGTGCAAAATATAATTAGGGACAGGAAATGTTTTTATACTATTTCATTTCCCTCCTTAGGGTTGAGGTTTAGCAATTTATAGGTTTGCAGGAGTTGTAAGTGGAAAATAACTATTAGGCCATGGAGACCAAACCTTAACAACTCTACCTGTGATGTAAAGTCCACTAAATCAGTCTGATTTTGGCCAGTAAAACATCTAACCTCTTGCCCACCTTTATCCTCATCTTCCCAGGTAAGCTTTCTACCCTTCATTGGTTGAATTTAAATCCTTTATTTTTACAAGAATGAGGGTAATTCCATAGTTCCCTGGAAGGGTCTGGGTCTTGCTAAGGTTTAAATTACCTCCAGAGAGGAACAAGCTGTTGCAAATGTGTGTAGCATAGTTTCCTGTCTTTCATTTGTCCCCTGAATCCTGGATTTTTGACCAACTTAAATGGGGAAAAACTTACAAAGTGTCTCTCCTCTGGGAGCATCTTCCAGTGATCTTGCTCTTTGAAATGAAGGTGTATCTTCTGAAAACAGCCATAATCAACAGGCAGTGGTGAGATGTGAATGGGGAAAGCAGGAGGTGCAGGAATGGGATATATTTTATTGCCTTGAGCGGTACATTACCGGTGCTGGGAGCCTCTAGCTGTCCCAGGATGCACAAAGAAGCAGCATGGTAGGTCTGGGGTTCTGGATTACTTAATTGGCAGCTTCCTCATTTCACTGGTTACCTTTTTTGAAGATGGTGATTGTGTTTGGAGTATCAAGGATGTCAAGACCCATCTGAAACACCCCAGCTAAGTCACTCAGAAAAGGAAGCCAGCTGGAATCCGGCACCACTGCAGACAAACAGACCCCAAATGGGTGTATCTCTAATGGGTCATTCTTGACCTGCAGATGCTAAATGTGATCTGCTCAGATAACAGACCCTTGTGATTTTTGGAATGTTCTTCCAAACCAGGCAGGACTTTCCATATCACTAAGTGCAGTGGAGTATAAAACAAATGGGGATGGTTTATTTTAGAGAAAGCTGTGCTAGATGACATGGCATCTCTTCTGAGGAAGCACAGAGTTTGCGCCGCGTGTCAGAATGAGCAACTGTATTTTCTCATGTCTAGCACAAAAGTGCAGGGCAAAAGCTGATAGTGTTATTTCAGGCAGTATTTTAGAGTATCACAGGCAGCAGTGTGGATTGGCACCCTGTGTTTTAGTCCTTGAGGAGAACCAAGGAACAGCAGGGAAAGTCATTGTAGGCTGTTGGGTCAGATGTTTGGTTTGAGTAACACGATTTTGGTTGTTCTTGGGAAGATCTTGAATGTGTCCTTCTTTCCCCACTTTCCCTGTCTGTGAGAGCAGTGTGTAAAGCAGCTGCAGGGAATTTTGTATTTTTATTTTAAAGGTGTTTACCGTTTTCACCAGTGGAGTTTTCACAGCTCTACCACCTGGGAGGAACCACATCTCAACATGTTCCCTCAGTCCCCTCTTGCTGAGGTCTGTTCTGAGCCAGGAACAGTCTGTTCCACAGCCACACGTAGAGCATCAGTGCCCAGGATTCCTGTAGAGCCAGCTGAACAGTTAGGGTCTGCATGTCCTGAAGAGCTTGAGAAGTGCCTCCTCCTCCTCCTCACTGACCAAAGTGAAGCAATTGCTTTCTTTTCCCTTTGTATTGCTGTGCTGGAGAAGCCATCTGAGGTGCAGAGCAGAAGCAGCAAAACATGGGTAACTGCTGAGGAACACTTTTCCTCAAGGCTTTACCATAACTCTTCCTCCATGGCAGAGAGATGGTGTGGGTGTTGCCACACCATTTCTACATGTTTGAGACACTGGACAGTGGCTGTCCAGTGATAAAAGGATAAAGGCTGAAGTGATAAGACAATGCTGTGTTGCAGCGCTGGTACTAATGGTGTGTTCCTCCATTTGTTTTACAGGTAGCAGTGGAAATGAAAATGTTTCTATTTACTATATTTTTCACAGACTCTGCAAATGTAAGTACATTTCAAACCAGCTCTGTATTTCACTGTAGGTGAAAGTGTGAGGCTAATGATCAAAGAACAATACACTTGTTAATATTGTGTGGGTTTTAAAACAAGCAAACAAACAAGGAGGCTAGGGGAAAGTTACATGTTTGACATTCTCTTGCTGGCTTTGTGCAAAAGCAGGGTTCATTTGGATTTAGATCCTGCAGTATTTGGGCCAAAGTTGTCTCTGGAGAAGTCTGGGAGGGACAGAAGAGGAGAAAAGCTTTTAGCTCTGTCTATTGAGAAACCTCCTGGGTAGCAATTTCAAAAAGTCCTGCGGGACTGAGGAGTCCAAGTCCTATTTTTAGAAGTATTGTGGGAGGTTAAATCAAGCTTTAAAGCTTTTAGGAACCTGAAAAAGCAGGTGGGAACCCTGTGGGATCTATGAAGTGTCTGAACAGGTTATGTGCCTCACTTGGAGAGTTAATACTTAACTCACCATAGGGGCGTTAGTAAAATACACTAGACTTCCTCATGAATCTTCATATATCCCATATCATTATAAATCTTATATCACCTCATTTTGGAGGAACTGTGATTCATAAATACTGAAGACTGAGTTAAGGTTTCTCAATGGATGTGAGTGATTTTGAATGTGTTATCCAGTGCTTTAGAATTGTAAGTGAAAATAATGAATGCAATTAGTGTCTGCGGTGCCTCCTGGACGTGTTTCTGTCTTCACCAAAGTTCAGGGCGTTATTTTTTTGTCTGAGGCTTCAGTTTCTGCCACTTGAGAAGTTGGAGAGTGTTGCAAAATTTAAGCTCAGTGCAGATTCTGGTCTCTAAAAGTTTGTGGGATTCCTAAGTTGGGCCAGAATTCAGCATCTGCACCTCTTTCCCAGGCAGAGATGCAAACAAGCAGAATTTTCTGCATCGATATGCAAATTCTTCAAAGAAATGGGTGCCTTTCTGAATCGCCTCTGTGTTGCTGTTGGGGTTCAGGTGGTTGAAAAAATGAGCTTTGTGTTCACAAGGCAGCAGGGACTTGGGTTTCTCCAAAGTGCCTTTGTTTGGGTATATGTAAAGCTATCAATGCGTCATTCTTTCTGCTTCAGCTGTTAGAGACTCCCATCTTCTCTATTGATTTTACCCAGAATGCTTACTGCCCTTGAAGGTGTGACCTGTACCTCAGGCTAATTTATTTCTGTCATGGCTGCAGCATTTTTTAGAGGGCAGCGGGGGTAGGAGAGAGAACAATGAATTCAACATGGAATATAAATCCCAAGTCTGTAGCCTTCAGACATTCCAGTACATTCCTGCTCCATTCTCCCATTTGGCATTCTGCACAGTCTTGGTTTAAAAGGAAAAAAAAAACCAATCCCAAAAACCAACCCAAAACCCAAGATAAAAAAAAAAAGGGAGTAATTTCTGTAAATAATCAGGTGAGCTGCTCTGGTAATCCCCTTGGTCACACGTTCTGGTGTGGATATTAATGTTTTACTGGGCTTCTGAAACATTCGTAGTGACAACCCAGTCTATAAGCCTGAATCAAAAGTCTCTTCACCTTGATGGCCCAGAAGTGTCTCAGGTCTGAACACTGTTGCTTTGACCTATTGAAATTTGTGCTGTGGAATGAGAATGGACAAAGACTGGTTTTGTGCTGAAAAAATGGTTTTGGGACATGGTGGTGGTGGTGGATTTTTGTCTTTTTTAATTTAATTTTTTCACATGTTAATTTCATTTTTTTTTATAGACAATAATGGGAAACTTAAATGATGTGTAGGCACAGTAGTTTAAGCTGTAAAAATACTGAGCTTAAGCATCTGTCCCCTTTCCTTATTCTCTTGAAACAAGTGGGCTTTGCTCTCATGACCTCCCTCTGTCACTGACGTCTTTCCCTCCTGCCCCATTCAATTCATCAGTAGTACAGGACTTCTCTAGGGCAATCACATTACTCCCAAGTTCCCTGCTGAGAATCAAGTGCTGTGGTGGGTTCTGGAGAACTCTGCTGAAAAGTTATGTCGGACTGATTATGGTGTCCATGCATGGACTGGGATAGTTTTTGCAGTGTTTTATGGACCCCTTCTCCCACCTTGTTTTGGGTTTTGATCAGTAGCCACTGAGTCCGCTGAAATTTGAGGCACAAAGTGGTGAACCCCAGATCTTCAAGATGATGATATTATTTCCTGGACTGACTGGTTGGCCTCTGGATTTCAGACCACAGTTTGATGTTCAGGTTTGAGTCCATTGGATTCTCCAGCAGAGGAGAGGCACCTTTAAGGAGCTTTATCAAAACACGAGCTTCACATAAAGCAAAGTTACTGCTCTCCTTGGAAATTTAGGGCTCATACTTTGGAACAGTTGAGCCAGGAGTACCTAGCATAGGGTTATGCTGTGGGTCAGGGCAGTGAGGCCAGCTGGGAAGGTCAGGCTTCAGAGGAATGCAGAGTGCTCTGGAGTTGAATTGTATGAGATTTCCAGGTGATTTGCTGGGAGCCGCTGCCACAGAAAGCACTAAATTAGCCTGGGATAACTGAGTTTAGTGAAACTTCAACTGGTCTGGCTTGAATTTAAAGTTTATAGTTAAATCTTGTTACTTGCCATGTGATTTGGGTTCCAAGTGGGTCCATGTCACACAGCAATAAATATTTTTCTTCCCCCAAAACATTTTCTACCGGGAATCACTCTGAAGCTTTTCTGTAGCACCTTCTCTTGTAGAGGGGAAAAGTGGAATGGGTGATATCAATTCAGAGGAGAAAGGTGAATAAAAAGGAAGTTTATGATTTGTTCAAGGACCAAAAGGGTGCTGTGCCATAGGAAATGAAATGGTCTGTCAGTATAAAGTGTATCTTTTTGCACCTCTGCTTTCTGCATTGTGGCGAGCGTATATATATGACCTCCGCCAATATATTGGTTATTACTCATGGAACAAAGCAGCCAGAGCTGGGTATTCAAGCATGTAGTCTCCTTGTATCTTGGCATCTTTGTGTTTATAGGTCTCACTCTTTTTACTTTGCCCCTAATGGCAATAAAGTAAAACAAGATCCGGCCTTTTCATAGCATTGCCACTCTCCTAAAACAGAGGGAGGGAGGAAAAGAAAGGCACTTCCAGCACAGAGGAGACCCTGTGCTCCTGTAAATGGTTTCTTGGGCCTCCAAGGAAAACCTGAAAGAGTGAGGGAGAAATACAAATGCTTAACTGAAACAGGGTTGCAGCCACCCCCATGATTTAGCACAACGCCTTGGGGTCTGATTTATCTTTCACTAGTAACAGATGCAGAGACTAACTCTGGCTAGAACCTGTCACATGGGGTTTTTTGGTAGCAAATCACGGGAGAAGAGGTGCCTAAAATGTTATTTCCCCAGTTTTATCACTAGGGTTGCATTTTTAATTGAAAAATAGTAGTTAACACCTTGGAAAGATACCTTCAGGATTCCAGTACTTCTTCCACCCTCGTTTCACTACCATCAAAGTTTGTTTGAGCTTCAGGTCTAAATCACTGTGGGCAGCTCTGTCACTGTCATGCACCTGTCCTTCCATGAAACCCCTCCTGTCTTGGCAGAGATCTTATTTTTTACTGCAGGAGGTGATGTGGGATAGGATGGAGGTTTCTACTGGGGAAAAGTTTGGCCTTCTGAGTCTTGGTTCCATCTTAGCATCATTATGGCATTTCATTCCATCTGTATTTTCTCCCAGCCATCCGTGATGGCACCCACTGGATAGATTTGGATATCCAAAAAGAAGAGTGTGATAGGTAGAATGCCCAGGACCCTCAGTGGAGTTTAACCCCTCATTGTGTTAAATACTGTATGTACTGAGAAAGAGTCCATCAGCATGAAGACATAACAGTCAGGAGGCTGCAAAAATGAAATGTCATTATCACCAGTTGGCAGATGAAGAATTGCTCAGCGTGCCTGATCCACAGTGTTTTGTTGCTGGTGGAGTCAGAAAGGGGAAATCCGATCTCAGGTGGGAAGGTGACTAGTTTTTTTGGTTTGCTATGAACCTGTGATGGATCACCATTGTTTTGGTGGTCACCAGGCTTCTGTGAGGGTGGTGGCAGCAGTGCCTTCCTGAGGAGCTGCTTTGCCATAGGAATTGATCTCCTTTGGTTTTAGAAACTCCTTGGAGCCATCAGCACCAAAAACATGTCTGAATCCAGTTCACATTTGCTTCATGTCTGCTTGCTGTATTAGAAGTCTTGTGATCTTTCATCCTTTACTGTCTGCACTAGAAAGGTATTTGTGTGCCCAGTTTAATCCCAGAGCCAGCCTCATGTCAGCAGTGGGAGACAGGAGCCCCAGGGCTAATGGCAGAAACAGAGTGCTAGCATGTCGAAGACAAACTGCAGATAAGTTGTATCAGGTGTATTGGGAGATTTTAGGAATGAAAAGTATTCCAGTAGTGCAATTGAGTGTTTATTATTATATCTTATTATATATATCTTATAACCCAAAACCATCAAAGTTTTCAGTGTGCAAATGAAGAAAAAATGCCTAAACCTGGGCCTGAGAGAGATGATTTGCAAAATAATTTTATAGATGAGAAGGCCTCTCATATGCTTCCCAGATGTAGGATCCCACATGTCTCTTCTGTTAGGCTGCTCACGGGATACACACATTTGTAGCTCAGAGCAAAGGGAGCATCAATTTCTTTCTAGACTGGTGTAGATACCGCTGTGTTTAAGATAATTAAACATTAGAATTGTGATAACCATGCACAGGTCCACCCTGGTGTGACAGGCAGTGGGTGAAACCTTTGGGTGGAAGCGGTGCATGTGTGAGAACGTGTTGCTTGTGCTTCTAGACAGCTTGAGGTTTGCACTGGTTGTATCCAGGCCTGCAGGTACATGTGCTAGTAACTTGACTCACAAGAGTAGTCCAAAGAGGCTACTTAGAGCTTATGTGCAGGAGCTGTATGCATCTGAATCCCAGGAGATCCAGGTGTAAGTGTAGAATGTCTTGTGTGCTCAGGATAATCGCTCCAGAGAGCTCGTTGTTCAAACTGAAGAGACAAAGGGAGTAGTGTTATAAAACATGGAGGTGTAAGAGAACTGGGAGCTTTTCTACACTGAAATAGTCAGAAGTTAATTCACATTAAACTAATTATGCATATATAAAATGCAACCATGTCCTGGGCTGCATCCCCAGCAGTGGGACCAGCAGGTCTGGCGAGGGGATTCTGCCTCTCTGCGCTGCTCTGGAGAAACACCCCCCTTGAAATGCTGCATCCCATTTGGGACTCACTCCAACATCTCTGTGTCCTCCTTGCC
>VXBZ01012276.1:419142-439676 GCA_013399135.1 Heliornis fulica
AACACCAACCCCTGGGGAACACCGCTGGTCACAGGTCTCCAGCCAGACTCTGCTCCACTGATCACAACCCTCTGGGCCCAGCCCATCAGCCCGTTCTCGACCCACCTCACCATCCACTCATCTATCCCACACCTTCTCATCCTGATAGGATGTCGTGGGAGACAGTATCCAAAGCCTTGTTGAAGTCAAGGAGATGACATTCACTGCTCTCCATCCACCCAGCTGGTGATGACATCATAGAAGGCTACAAGGTTGGTCGAGCATGATTTCTCCCTGGTGATTCCATGCTGATGACTACTCATATCCTTTCTTTCCTGTTGCTTGGAGATGGTTTCCAGAACAAGCTGTTCCATCACCTTTCCAGGGACAGAGGTGAGACTGACTGGCCTGTAATTACCCAGGTCCTCCTCCTTACCTCCCTCTTGACCAGAGGGAAGTTACACACCCACAACAGTGTCACCTGTACTAGCTTTCCCCTTGATCCTTACCCACAAGCTCTCCACTGTACCTCCCCCTCCCCCAGGTGCAGTTCAATACATTCTAGCTGCTCTCTCACATATAAAACAACTCCACCAGCTCACCTCCCCAGCCTGTCTCTCCTAAAAAGCACATAGCCATCCACAACAACATTCCAGTCACCCAAGCTGTCCCACCATGTCTCCATGATCACAGTGAGATCGTGGCCTTGTGACTGCCCAAAGATCTCTAACTCCTCCTGCTCGTTTCCCATGCTGTGTGTGGTGGTATACAGGCACTTTAGGGAAGGAGCAGGTCCCTAAAGGGGCACAGGAAGATTTCAGGTGGGGAGTAGACAATGGTACCACCTCCAAGAAGTCCTCACAAGATCATTTGGGGCAATCCAAAGATTTTTCCCTGCAATGTCCTAGAACAACATCATCCCCAAGTCCTTCTCTGTCCCACTGACCATTAGTTCTTATCCCTTTGGTTTGATTGCAGCAGTGGATGTAAGCAGCTGTCAGGTAATGCAGCACAAAGCTGATAAAAAGACAAAATAATATCTGTGGGTTTTTTTTTTCTGTAACAGTTGTACTTCCTAGAGGACACATCATTTGTTATTATCCCTGGTTGATAGAGGGAAGTGAAGGACTGGAGAGAGGAAGTGACTTACCACAAGGAAAACGACAGCGTAGACAAAAACAGAACCAAGGTATCTTCCTGAGGGAGAGCAATGGGTCAGATGACAGCATTTTCTCCAGGGTACAGAGTGGAAAGTCTGTTTTAGAAATTGGTCATTTCAGAAATCATCCAGTACCAGAAACTGAACCTCATTTTGTAAGGGAACAAAGCTCTGATCCAAAGATGACTGAACTCACTGGAATTCATTCCATCGCTTTCCGTGCATGGGAGCAAACTTTTATTTAAGAGTGGTTGGTAACAGGCAAGATAACACACTGTGTCCCATCTCAGTATTTATGGCAGAGCCTGAGGACTGCTCTTCACTTAGAGCGTGGTCAGCTGTTTGGTTTCCATCCAGAAAGTGGTCAGCTGGCTCCTGCTGAAGGAGGAGGGAAGAAGGGATGGAGGCGAAGGTAAATCGCAGCAACAGGCAGCACAAAAGTGAAAGATGAAGGAAGCAGAGGGATATTTACCTCTCACCTGCTACAGATTATCCTGCAGCACAATGCAGGGAGGAGGAGGAGGAGTAGGAGTGGTGGGACAGGCTTTTCTGTCCCAAAAGGCCATGCTCCAAGGTGGAAGCTCCGTGCCCACGCTGCAGCTTGGTGTTTCTGAGGGCTTTGGTTTCACCAGGTGGACACATATGATGGAAGGGTTTGGAAAGGCTGGCTCACAAGTCTGGAAGAACTTTAGGCTCCCTAATGACACTCAGGCTGTGTCTTGCTCTTGCTGGTCAGCTTTTTGCTTGCAGGCTAATGTTACAGTTGTACCAGAACTCGTTCCATATTGGCGTTTGATCCTGGGAGAACGGGAAAAATCTGGTCAATACGGTTCTCATTAGCCAAAAAAGCTGTAACATGCTGGAGTCATTAGTAGTTTGTTGATTGAGTTAACCGTGCAAGGCAGGCTGCAATTGATCATCTGAATTCTCATTAAATATGCTGCAGTCTAGGAGTTTGTTGTGAAACTATTTGGGGGACATGAGGAATCTTGGTTTCAGCCAAGAGCACCAGTTTCAAAATATTTTTTGTCGTAAAGCTCGAGCATAATTAACATCAGAGATGGGACTGAGGTGTAACATAAAAATAACCATTCAGGAAAGTGTTACTATGCAAGGTCTTTTTCCAGCCTGACATGGGGAGAGAGACTGGGGCTGAAACTTGAATCCCAATCTAAACTTTTTTTAGTGCTGGAAGTGGTGAGGGTCTGTGGTGGAGGATTTGCATTTGGGGCTGTCTAGCGGGTATGTGAAGGAAGGAAGCATTGCTGTGCTTCATTTAAAGATAATGAGGTATAGTAAACCTTAACCAAAAGTCAAATTCACTTCATCTTTGCATTGTTCATAAGATAGGTAATAAGTTAAAAAGATAGATGTGGAGAGAGGTGATATGATTTCACTTTCAAGAAATGGGCGAACAGGAGTTGCTGAAGGGTGTTACCTTGAAAATATATCATGATCACTTTAAACCTTGTCTATGTCTTTCAGCTTTTGAAATGCTGAAGATCACATCTTGAGGGAATTTGTTAGAGCCTTTGAAGTATTTTTATGTTAGGCCCCTATGGCAGAAGATTGTACAGATCAAGAAAGTACCGAGTAGATTTATTCACAGAAAATGCATTTAAATTACCCAGCTATACGGGCACACATTCTTCATTTATAGCCTGGTGTCTGGTCTCTGAAATCCTCCCAAGAATTGAGGTCATAGAATTTGAAAATGAGCTTCTGTACACCATACTTCTGGCCTTTCAGATGTAATGTAGCCTCTACTGTGTGGTAAATTGGACAGAATTCAGAGAAGAGCAACAAAAACGATTAAGGGAGTAGAGGAACTGACTTACATGGGAAGATTAAAGGCATTACAAATTTGTGGCTTGGTGAAGCAAAGACTACTGTGAGTTGCTGGAAGATTCTGGAGACAGGAATGCAGCTTCAAAACCCCCAGTCTTGTCTAAACCTGTTTTTGTTTGTGTGTTTGTTTTAAAGTAAAATCTTTTTAGAGCAATATCCTCATCTGGTGTAACTTACCACAGTTCCAGTGAAAACAATGGAGCTAAGGGATCTGTGCCAAATTCTACTGTCTAAAAATGTGGCCCTTGTGCTTTTTTAAAACTGGCAACAGCAGGGGTGGAAGCAGCACTTTGGGGAGACAACTGGTGTTTTAACTCCTGCAAGTTAATTCCTGGTGTATTCACAGATTCACAGGGTTGTAGGGGTTGGAAGGGACCTCGAGAGATCATCGTGTCCGACCCCCCTGTCAAAGCAGGTTCCCTAGAGCAGGTATTCAGAATAGGTATTCAGAATGCAAGGTGGTTAAATGAAGAAGTGCTTGGACATCTTTCTTCTGTAGTGCCTCTGCCTTTGCTGCTGACTGTCCTGGGGCAAGATGGTTAACAAGCGAAGCTGCGACCAGAAAGCTTAAAGTTTTGCTGAATATTGGCAAAAGAATGGGCTGAAAGGACTTTGTTACCTTTCTCTTCACGTGCTCTTGCAGAGATACAGAGAGCTTTTAAGCCAGAGGGGTCTCATGTTGTCCCAGAAAACAGCAGGACATCGCCATGAGAAGCACGGAGATGCCTGGGCTGTGGTCTGCTACTGAGTGTATGACGTGTCTGCTTCTCCTTGAAAGGTTTGCATGGAGGAGAAGGAGCAGCACATGTTTTCAGCCTTAGAAACCCCAAGTTCCATCCTTGTGAGCTGATCAAGATGGTGACCACTCTGCAGACACAAGGAACGAATTGTTCCTGATGGTCCACAGGGATTGAATTACAGTGAGACCGAGCAATTAAAAACGTGGGCTGACTCCTGGGAAAATGAAGTGTGAAGCCCATTGTACTGCGAAATAGAAGGGAAGTGATGGAGGTTGCTTGGGATGTGGTACTTTTCATGAGGAGGGAGTGCTAATTGAAGCATTATGGCCAAATTTTAACTGAGAAGTTAATTCCTGGCTCCCTCGTGTGCTCCTTGTTCCAGCCGGGTAGGGAGTTAGTGTGTCCAAGGGCTGAAGTGTGGTTTGGCACTCAGGAGCTGCCACCTTTCATGCAAGGGGTGGCTCTTATGAGGTGCTAAGACCAGGGGAAGGAGGTGGGAGCAGGCAGCTTCTTGGTGGATGTTCCTACAGATAGCAGTTTCCACTGTAATTCAGGTGTGATCTTCATGGAGAGATGAAAGCGGCCAAACCTAATTAGGACTAATTTTCAGTGTTGCCAGTTGCACCAAAGAAGCAAAACAGCTAAAGGAGGCCTGTGGAGATGGTGCTGCTCTGTTGCCTTCATCCTGATGGGAGCACAGTGACCTGCCAGATACCTCATCATCCCTGTGCTGTCCAACTCAATGGATGAATAGAAAAGAAAGAAGAAAACCCTCCTGAAATGAGCATTTGGAAAACGGGGTTTTTGAGTGTGTGAATGAGACAAACAGTCAGGAATACCGAATGTGGACCCAAGATGCCAGGGGAATTGTTGCCATAGAAACCCAGCCATGGAGGCTCACATGGCTCTCCCATCTCAGACTTACAAATTCATATGATTATCTTAATGGTCAACATAATGGATTGAAAAGAGGTAGGTGATTAGTAAAATTTGATCCGAGTTTGTTGCAGATGCGGGGAGCATTGTGCCGAAGTCTCGGTCTGATTGCAACTTAGAATGGCTCATATGCCGAGCATGTATCGCTCTGATTTGCTGCAGTAGATCAGGATTAACTCCTGAGCAGTGAATGGCATCCTACTGGTGTCAAACAAAGGGAATCAGAACTAGTTTCTTTTAATTAACTTGAAGAAAAAAGGTCTGCGTTTGCTTCTTATACATTGTCCTTTCACCTTTGTCGTCCAGTCCCTTTGCATGGCTGCAGACATGGTCTTTTGCATGTAAATCAATACCATTCAGAAATGCCTCAGGAAATATCATTCTGAAATGTACTCACATGGCCTTTCTGTGCCAGAATTTCTGAGGGGCCCTAGGAGTCTGTTTTCTTCATGGAAATAGTTCTCCTTGGAAAAACCCAAGATGTTTAGGACTAGTTTATTTTGCCCCTTTAAAGAAGCTGACACCTGAAAGTGGTGGTTTTGCATTGTATCAGCACAATTTTGAGCACAATATGGATGATGCTGTTTGTAAGTGACTAAGGGTCAGTAACATCAACAGAGGGCACATAACTTTCTTTTATGCAATGAGGCTGTTCCAGGCTTTTATAGGTGGCATTTCTAGGTTCTGTGTCATCTCTCTTCTAGTGTGTTCCCAGTCAGGGACTTTATGTGAAACTTGGCCAGTCCAGCACAGGCACAAGCATGGTGGGTTGCTGTGATGTTTCAGGAGCAGCTGGTTAAGATTGTACTTCTCATGCACTGGGAATCAGGATGAGGAGCATCCTGTGGGAATTATAATTGTCAGGGGTTTCTCACCCAGCAACCAAACCATATCCCAGTAGCTCCTATGAACCCCGAAATGCAACACCTGTATCAGAGTCAAATTTAATATGGGAGAAGAGGCCAAACTGTGTATCTAGGTCTGAGCAACCCCAAAAAGAAGCATTGAGGTTTTAAACTATAGTGCAAATGTGTGGCTTGGGCTTCTCTCTGCAAAAGCCCATGGTGGCCTGGCCATCTCCCATGATTCTGTAGTTGAAGCTGGGCTAAGATGAGTTTTAAAGCAGCCAAAACTTCCCAACCCACAAGCTCATCTTTAATGATAGCCATTTGTGCTCTTTTTAGAAGAGACTCTGTGTGGAGGGGGAGAGAAGAGCAGGAAGTGGAAACAAGACCATTTTGTACGTGATTTTCAGTAACTGATGTTTGTGAGCAACTGTCCCATTATCCAAGACAGCAATGGCTCTGCAGCCAGAAAAATACATGGTGCTATCTTTCTGAGTGTGTGTCAGGAGAAAGCAAAGCAAAAGCTAAAATTATCTAGAAAAAGCCTCCCATCTTTCCTCCTGGTTTCCCCAAACTCTCAGAACTGTCAAGAAGCTGCTGAAGACCCTCAAAGCCCTCAAAGATTAGTCCAGCTCGAGGCTGCTCGCCTGGTACATAATGCTCCCGCAGCTCCAAGAGGAAAATATCTGTGGTCTGGAAAGGGTCAGCCAGAAATGACATAACTGCAAGTATGAAAGGAAATCAAAGAGCTGCAGGGTTCCACCCAGGAGAGAGAGTGAGAGGCAGCTGGGCCAGCCAGAGTCGAAACAAGATGCACAGGAAGAGACGCCCAGGGAGAGGTGTTTTTCCTCTCAAACTTCATGTGTGTGAATTCCGTGCTTGACCCATGCTTTTGTGGTCTGGTTTTGAAATGCCCTCCCTGAAATAGTGAGACTGCTCTTCCAGTGCTCTAAGCTGCAGGTTTTTGTGGTAAACTGAGGAATGTTTGCTGTTTTTTCCAAAGGACACAGAGTGTGGAGTGTCAGGAGTGTGTTGGTAACATTGAAATTTGCTAATCTCATCTGGAACCTCTGAATTATGCTAAAATGAAAATAACAGCACCATTTCTAAAGGCAAGTTGAAGTATTTCTGCATTTCCAAGCATTGCTTGATGGTGTTCCTCCTTTCTCCCCCATACTGTGAGGTTCTTTTCCATACTGTACTCTTCTAGGACTCTGCTCTTACTTTGCTCAGAGCAGGATTGCATTTATAAGAGCATGTAAATGACTTGGACTTCCAAGCCCTATTTTAAACAAAAAAGGTGCTTAAGGGCCAGAATTTGAAAAGTATTCAATTGATAATGACAGGGATAGGTTGAGAGTGAGATAAAAGCAAACAACAAAGAAATGTCTTGGTGTCTAATGTCTCTGGAAATAAACAGGAATTTAGTGTTGTTGCAGAAGGTTCAGCCAGGTTTCTAGCACTATCTTTAGGACCCTAAATGCCTTTAAACTGCCGGTGACTTGTAAAACTGTGTGAGAATTCTTCTCTTTTCTATTTCTTCCCTTAAGCTTCAAGGCAGAGGTAGTCATCTTGCCTAACTCAGCATTCATGTCAAAACACTGTATGTCAGCAGTGCTGTGCTGGTTGTGAAGGCAACGCTATGGTACAGTCACCCTGAGTGTGTCTGAGCCTGCCCAGCATCCTTGTCACATTATGGGCCAAGGAGAGGAGTGTGTCCTGCCTGTATGTGTGTGGGATGTGGGTTGGGAAGTGGTGGGGACCACTAAATAGCCATTTCTGATTTCCCAAAACAAGGAGAGAAAAGATGCAGCCTTTTCCCAAACCCTGTCTCTGAGCAGACATCCACGCTATCACAAAAAACTCTTGGTAAGGAGAAAGTTTGTTAGTTTGCTGAAGGGTTTTTTTTTCCCCATCAATTAACAAAGACTGTAGCTTGGACCAACTTTGTCAAGCTTTTAATCTAGGGAGACTTTCTGTTGCTGAGCTGCCTCTGCATACAAAATGAAATTGGTTGCCAGCTCACACTTCCCCGACCCATTTCCAAAGCTATTTCATTTGATTGTGTTGGGTGATCTTTCTGAAATTATTTCTTGATTTTTATCTGAAATCCATTGATAATGGTTATTTAAGCTCTTTCTGTGCTATCTGGTTGTTTTAATTTCAGGGAGTACATTGAGGAGTTTAAGTATGTATTAGTTATCATATTGATGGATCAGCCAAGCAAGGAACATTTGGAAATTCACATATTCCTTCTCATTGACCTATGATATTTGAAAGATAAGCCCCTAGCATGCCATTAGCAGTTTGAACATCTATAAACATTTCTCAGTACGTTTAGATTTTGTTTTGGAATAGTTTGAGTATGTACATGTAGATTTTTCCTTTAATTCATCCAAGAATATTAATTGCCCATTTTGTTTTCTGTTTGCCATTTGTACTTTTCCTTTAAGGTGGTATTGGTTTAGCCTGTGCTTGAGTATGCTGATGAAAGCCAGTAAGGGATAGGGGACTGAAAACTTGCCTGAAACCCGAGAACTGTTGTGGTCTGTGACTGACACAGACATGATTTTTATCCTGGGTCCAGCCATGCACCTCTGCATCTCACTCCACCTGACTATAAAAGGGTGAAAGTAGCATCTCCACCATCATGAATATTAAGATTTAAGTAGTGTTGGTTCAGTATATTAAAACTGTAGTGCTTGCATTTTGTTAATGGCAGAGCTTGGTGCATGTCAGAGATGGTTTTGTGTAGGTTCTCAAGTGTGTGAATTATTATTCACAGCCATGTGCTGCCGTGCAGTTAAATTGCTTGTCAGATGTGGGCTCCAATGCATTTGAAAGCCTTCAGGGTGATGATCCCCTGCTATTGCTAGCTTGTGTTCACCTCAGATTGGAGCTGATCATCCCAGTTTGGCCTGGGGGGCAACAGAGGCCATGCCATCATGAGAGGGCACCTTCCTTTTGAATCCCCTGCACGGCCCAGCAGCTGGTTGACAGACCCTTTGGGCTCCAGTTAGATGAAGCAGGACCATCTGTTGCAGGTTGCTTTGACTCTTTAGCATCCCTTAGATCTGTGCCAGGTCCTAGAGTTTGGATGCACAATCAACCTTCTAAGACTTTGCAGAGGACAGAAATGGGTTGAGGGGTTACACTCTGATGTGACAAATGCTCAGTGCAAGAGCTTCAGCAAGGTTCTGCTGTCTGTTATCCTGTGGTGAATTGGACATAAACCACCCCAGTTTGGGTTTGTGTGGTTCCACAAGTTAAACTGAGAATTGGCAGACTGGACATCTCTCAGCCAGCCTGAGATAGGACACATTATCATGTCTAGACACTTCATATAAATAAAATGAAATGTGAAATAATACCCAGTGGCATACAAGCAGCAACCCTAGTTTGATTGTGAGTCTGCTTGGGATTGATAGAGTGTCTCCAGGCAGACAAGGAAAAAGAAAAAAAGTAACTGCAAATGGAATCACCAAAGGCAGGTGTGGAAAAAACTTTAGTCACATAATTAATCCAAATTGCAGGGTGCACAGGATGGAATGGGTTTCCTGAACACGTCTCATCATGTCTCAGCCAGAAGGATGGCATTTCTTTCTCCTGCCACTTGTCCTGTGCATGTGGCTGCCCATCAGGGGTGCCTGGCACCCTTCTGGTGATGGTGCATGCCACTGCTGGTGGCCCAGTTCGGTATTGTGGTATGCTGTTCTCCATGTGGGCAGCGTTAACTGTATTGATTTCCCTAGCAAATGTGATACAGAATTCCTGGAGCTGCTGACACATCTGTAAATTGAATGAATTGGGTTAAAGTCAATAGGCTCTGAAAGGTTTTGTTAGAATTCAGCCCTCAGTGTGTTGTATAGGTATGTTGTGCTGCTTTGAGACAGGTTCACTCCTTTGTCTACTTACCCATCTCTGGGTTTTCCACAGGTCCATCAGCAGACAGTGGGTCAGCTCCTGCCTTTGCTTCTAAATTGCAGATGTACACTCTGCTGTTTCCAAAATCGGCTTTCTGTGGTCAGATGTGCTCTCAGTTGAGTGCCTGATGATCCTTTGACAGGGACTGTGCTGTATATGTGATGTGCAATTTTTCTGCCATGTCACCACCTCAACTTCTTTCAGATGTAACTCTCTTAAAATCAGGTGAAACTGGTTAAAACTTGGTAACCTGGTGATGCATGAAAGTGTGTGATCCAAGGAGGTATCTTCAGTCTTTAAGTTAGTGATCCAGATGTGGAATCAGTAGAAGTACACTTACATCCTTTCCAGGAGCATTGTGGTGCTTAGTTTACTGAAACCTGCAAATCACTTTGTGATCCTCATGTAAGAAAATAAAATGCCAGAGCACAGAGCTGTAGGAGTGGTTAAAGTATCCTTAATTTTAAAATTTTGCATATAAGGTCTCTTGCATCTCTCTAGATTCCCAGTAACTGCACTAGGAGTTAGATCTTATCCTTAGGCAGAGAATTAATCTGGATTCTTCTTACAAAACACATCTCTCGAGTGAAACTTTTGCCTATATTTTTCCCAGAAGATTCTTCTCTTTCAGTCCAGAATTTTATCAGCAATTCTTATGCTAACAGGGGTCAGGAGATGAGATGTTTCTCACGTTACACTTGAAGCTTCTCATGAATAATGGCCTGTATCACCTCTATTGTCTGTCCAAAATATAAGCAACCAGACATAAGGCCAGAGGAGAAATTTAAAGAGTGCTGAATAAGCCAGCAGGGCAGACCAAGAACTAAGATGGTTGGAGAGTGAAACAAATACAAGGTAGAGCAGATGGTTATTTGGGGAAATATCTGAGCAGATTAACTACTAGGCAGCTAGAGAATGAGTCAGTCTCTAGTTAAAAAGTACCCTGAAATCTTCAGAGCAAGATTAACAGAAGCACAGATGAAGATCACTGTAGCCAAAATAAATTAGAGGACATTATTCCCTAGTGAATTTTCCTAAGTGTTAAGCAGAGCACATCAGGCTTTTCACAAAAATCTGAGGGGATTGCCATTCTTAAGACTATCACTTGCTCCTGGGTGAGGACAATCTGTCCATTTTGAAGCAGCTTTCCCCATCAGTATTGCCCTTGTTTCTCAGCCTAATTTCTTTGCTTTTTTTTTGTTGTTCTCATATACATATATATATATTTATCTGTGTATTATGTATGGAAAAAAAAAGTAGCTGCAGTTTGGGCAGGGTGACAATCTCAAAATACATTGCATTGGAAATTGCTACTGTGGATATTTTAGTTCCCCCCAGCCCTCCAGTCTTTTTGTTTTTCTTCAGTAAGACTGCAGCTGCCATCTGATTTGTATTTATATATGCTCTTTATAGATATTAACGCAATAACAGATTAAACCTAAAGTAACTGTTACCGCACAGAGAAATCTCAGGGTCTGATCTTGCAAACACTAATGCCTCTGAATAACTTTAATCTTGTGCATTATATATTTGAATTTAATGGGGACTCTTAGATGCCAAAGTTTCTCACATATGTGAATGTTTGCTGCATCTTCAGACTTTCCCCATATGTTGATGTCAATTTGTTTTTGCAACCTCAATACGGTTTAGAAACCTAAGTCTCTGATCACGGTTTGTATATGTTTATTCAGTTCTTCAGGCTTCATTGTACCAGATTTTCCATTGAAAAACTGGGCCAATACCTCACTACTTTTAGCTAAAACACCTACTCATACCAGTCTAAAGTTGGCTTAGGAGGGGTTCTTTGGGGGTTTTCTGTGAGGTCTGAGCAAGCTCATAGGTAACATGAGTTAGAGTGTGAGCACTGTTTTTACACAACATATTCTGAAAATTCCCTAAAAGAAACTGGATTTATTTACCAGTTTTGATATTTATCTATCACACCCATCCTCCAGTGAGCCAAAGCAGTGTATAAACCCTGTATTCTACTTTTGAAGATGTGACTTGTGCTCACAGTGCACGGTGAGCCTGTTGTATGCTGTGGTGGAAGGCTGCTGAGTCAAAACATCCATGGTCAGTTTGGAGTTGGAAGAGTAATGGGAATTTTACAAGTGTAAAGAGGGATAAAGCCTTCCATAAGGCAGCAGCTGTGACCATTGGTGAAGTTTTATTTCTCCAGGGTCAACAGTTTACATGTGAGTAATGTACTCTTGGAGAAGAGGTGACTTCCCTTGAAAACGTGCAGCAGCTGACTTACCAGAACACTGATATGTCTGTGTTTGCAGTTAAGGCTTGCTTACCATTGGCATAAATCTGATAAGCACCTGATAGTACCTCAAATTATCTCACTGCTCACCTTTTTGAGTGAATAAGACTTACTTCTTAGCCCACAGAAATGTAAATAGATTTTTTTTTTCCCTTTTGGGTACCCTGAAATTATTTCAGAGCAAGCTCTTTTTTGGTAGGAGTTATCTCCATATCTGTCAAGACCAAATATGTATGATTATGTGTGTGCACATACACAAGTGTAACAGAGGTAGTAGAATAAAAAGAAACTGAGAATTAAGGTAGTGGGCACAAGAAAATGATTAAGCACTTAAAATTAAGAAGGCATTTTCTTCATAAGCATAAACAGCATCACCCATAACCTGTTTCTCATTCATTGTAGAGGGGGAACACGTGAATAATTTTGGTGGTGCATTTTTTATATCAAAAGCTCTGTGAGTATAGTGTCAGCCCTAAAGGTTGTTCAAAAAAAAAGGTTGTTAGAAGTTGTTCAGTTGTTGAAAGGTGCAGATAAGTATCCAGTGGACCCCATTTATTGGATATTTCTGGAAATCTTTATAGCATCAATAGGCACTTTCTGAACTCTGGAAAGAAAAAAAAAGAAAAGTAAAATAGTGTGCTGCTTTAAAAACAAGTTGGCACTACTGAATTATTTGTGTTAATTGACTGAGAAACACCCCTGATGAGGGAAGAAGAGCTAATTGCTTCTGCCTGGGTGACGATGAACTGCTGTCCACCCCTTTCTGAGCTGGGTGGGACTGATGAGTGAGTAGGGTGGTTCTCATGCTCTCTGCTAAGGAACAGCCTCCAGATTTTACTGACTTGGGGAGCAGTTGGAAGTTATGGTTTAGTCTTCCACCTTCTGCTCTACACTTCCAAGGTTATACCTCCAGGAGGCACATAGAAGGACTAATCCATTGGAGAGCTGTTCCCACCAAGCCTCATGGCCTTGAGTGGAGATGTCAACAGGGAGACCAAGAGAGAGGCCTATTAATAAACTCCTCTCTGTGCCTGCTCCCTCCATGTGTGTTCCTCTCCTGTCTCTGATGGGCCTGAGGACTGGAGTTTGTCCTCAGAACACCATGTGTACTGGAAGCTGCATTTTTTTATGAACTGGGAACAGAGCTGGCTACCAGAGATGGGAGTTCTGGCACGCAGAGCTGATGAGATGTGCTCAGGAGAGCTTGCAGCTTCACTGCCACGTGCCCTTTGGGCTTGCAAGGCTGGGCACTGCCAATGTTTGGGTATATGATTCTGTTGTTTTATCTGAGGATGAGATCAGCTGGTGGAGAGAGCCCAAAACTGAAGTGCTCTGCTCTTCTCCCCCCCTTTTTTTTTTTAATTCCATGACATCAGTAGGAATGGGAAGCTTGGTCACCCCCCACTCCACCCTGATCTCTAAGTCTTCTAAACCAATACTCCTCAACCTTTTTTTTTTTCTTTTTACATCCCAGTGGCAACACAGTGTCCTTTTGAAAGGACCCTGTACCTCTCTGTCCTAGGAAATGTGGAATTGTCCAATACACATCCCTGCCCCCTTTGGAAATCCTCTCCCATCCCTGAGAACTGAAACCATGTCTGACCAATTCCAGCCCTGTAATCCCATATCATCCCCAGAATATTTTAGCACCTAGATGATCTCTAAAGGTCCCTTCCAACCCAAACCATCCTTTTATTCTGTGATCTCAGTTACCTTCAGGTTTTCCTTTAATTTTCCTACCTACCTTTTAATAATATCGTCTTGCCAGATTATTATTTGTAAAATGCAGGTACTGAAACACACCTACATTTATTTTGATGGAAAGGAGTGATTGCAGAGCTATGGTTTGAAGGGGGATTTGGAGAAAGCTAAGGTAGAATTCCTAGATAAGGAGACACCAGGGAGTTTTTATAGGTGGTGGCTGACTAGCGGCGCCCTTGTTGAATTGATTGTCTTAATGCTGAAAATTTAATTGTAGTATTAATCATGTGCTGGAGTACCAGGAGCATTGTAAAGGTGTCTTTTTAGTCACTGTTTCAGTAGAAAGAAGGAAATTAAATAATGACTGTTTAAATGTTGTGATCAGTAGGAATTAAACCCAGGACCTTGGTAGCTGAAACTCCATGTTTCTGTCGCTAAATTTCCCGAACTGCATCCCACCCTGTTGGAGAAGGTCTGACCCACAAAGCTTGGAGTTGGTCATGACTTGGAAAGCTCCAGGTGGATTTTTTTTTTTTGTGACAAGACAGGTAGCTGACTTCTTCTGTTGACAGGAGCTAACAGACTCCATGGCTTGTGTAGACAGATGCATTACCACGAGGCCAGATGCTGCCGTTACTCTGGCCACCGAACAAGGCAATTATATAGAAGCCTTCTCTTGATCAAATTAATTTGCAGTGGTCACTCCCAAAGCTCCATTAAGAGATGAGGAGCAGAAGCCAGAGAATACCTACTGAAAGCTTGTTCCAACCCATTTAAAACAAACAAAAAAAAACCCAAGAAAGAAAGAAAATATCATTGTGTAAGTCTGCAGCTACAGCAGATGTAAGCAAGCCTGCCTGTGCCTTCTGAAGCTCTGTGAGCTCCTGGAAGGCAGCCAGTGCTGGAATAATGGCTTGAGGCAGCACCCCTTTCTCCCCTCTCCCTGACCTGCAAGCAGACAAGACATTTGTACCTTATTAAGCTGTGGAGCACATACTGTGCCTTGCAACTGGACAGTACGGGGCATGGTTTGGAGCTGTAAATCTCCAGTCATACATTAACTGTGAGCATCTTGTATAGTGTCAGAAAGACCCTCCCACCCCCGACTCCTGCAACCTGTCTGGCCTCAAAGACATCTCCCTGTGCATAGATGCTCACATACTCACAATAACTAGTGGGGTGTTTGTTGATACAACATGTCCTGCAAGTCAGGATTGGTGATCTGGTTGTACCTTGGAGGTCACTGAGGTGTGTGTGCTGCAACATGCCGTGAAACCGGCTCTTTGGTCAGGTAGTGAGATTCTCAGACACCTGCAGCTCTGTGCATTTACCTGCCCTGTAGAGAGAAGCTGAGATAGACAAGCAACATCAGGATTTTGTATTTGGCTTCCCAGTCAGGTCTCCTTTCATATTTACAGGTTTCTCATTCTGGATTTCTTTTCCCCTATTTCTTCAGCCCATATTCAGCTCTCGTGTTTTATTTGTAAATTAATTGTCTTTGCTTCTATGTGATTTATTTATTTATTTATTTATTTAGTCTGCCAGTGAGTGGTCATCTCTCACTGTGCTCTAGTTACAATTATTTTGCAAGTCAGCTCATGGGAACTGTCCCATTCCCCTTACTGCTGTGGTGTTTTCTGTCCTCCCCTCTCAGCATCCGAGCTTACAGACTGTGCCTGACTCCATGTATGTCATGGATGGGTACATTCAGATGCAGTGCTAACAAGAATTTTGGGGTTTGGTTTTTTTCAAGGTGCTGCTGCAATTTGGAATTGCTGAAGTTTGATCTTCACAAAATGCTGAGAGCAAAACCAGAGATGATCCTTTAAAAGCAGCCTTTGATTCTTGAAAGGATTGGTGAAGTGAACCTTAAAAACCTCCCTTGTTTTCTGTTGTTCCAGTTCTTGTTTCCTCTCACAGAGACTTCTTTTCCCTTGTTGAAGACTTTCAAAACACACAACCTCTCTTCTCCAAAAAGATCTTTTTGCAGGTTTTGACATGAGTCCATCTCCTCTCACAGCTTCAGCTTCTTTCCTTTTGAGGGAAAGCCAAAGCTGCAGAAATAAGTGTCAGGGCTGGCTGGAGCCCGAAGGTTTCATCTGATCCAGAGGAAGGGGTTAACTTTAGTAGGGGCAGTTCCCATCCAGTTTCCCATCCAAAGCAGCACAAGGGGATCATTTCTGTAGTCAAAATGTGTCTCTCATCGCCCATGACCCACCCTTGTCTCCTGGGAGGTCCTCCAGATCACTCCTTCCTTCTGAACCTCTCGTCAGCAGCTAGGTGGCAAAGCCTTTCGGTCTGAGCTCTTATTTCCCTGCCTGACCCAGAGGAGAGAGATTCAGTGGCTTTTTAGGAACCATGCTCTTCGTGGTGCTCAAAGAGAGGGTGTTTTGTGAGTCAGGCATTTGAAGACCAGAAAACTACCATAGAAAAGACAATTCCAAATTAAATCCTTGTAACAATCTCCGTGTTCTGGTTAATTGCAGTTTTCTCTTTCCTGTAGCGTTCAGCTTCCCCAAACAATACCCAGGACATTTGCAGAAAGGGAATTGAAATGTGCTTGGCTGCTCTGTTCTGCAAAGCCTCGATCATTTTTGTCATTGATCCAAAATCTTATGCCAGCTCACTGATGTGAGGTCACTCTAATTTCATCCCATGGTTGCTGGTAGACTTTTTTTTTCTTGTCCCGGCTGCCCTCACCCCCTGCCCAGCTCTCTCCCCCACCTCGTTTTGTTGGAGGTTAATCACTGTGTGAGGTAACTCCATCCTTGGCATGTTCTGTGATCTGGAAATTTTGTTGCTAATTACCACCTTCGCACCGGAGGACGAGTCTGCAGAGCCCTGCCCTGTAAGTGACTGCGCTTCCCCATGGCTCTGACTGCTTAGAGGACATTTCTGGCTCAGAGGGGTCTGGTGGGGCTTGACCAGTCTGTGACTGGAAGAAAAATTGTCTCCTCTTTCTAATCTAAGTGTCTACCTTGAAAACACTTAGTGCTGCATGTGCTTAGGAGCAGAAGAGGAAATACCTGTCTGGAAGGGAGGCTGTCCTGCTTTTAAACAAAAAAAAGCCTATGTGTTTTTTGCTTTGAGCACTCAGAACTTGGAGTGAGACAGGAATGTAGAACCAAGGCTCGTACAGAGCTGCTCAACCCCCACCCCCCCTACCAAAATCTTTCTAGGAGGATGAAATTTTCTTTTCTTTTCCCTTTCTGGTCACGTTTTAGCACTGGAGTTACTCAGCGAATTAATAGGTATAGAAATGCAAAGCTCTTTTCTTATTACACGCCATCGATCTGATTGCAGTGTCATTAATTGAAAGACTCGGGAAATGTGATGGATGGTTCAGTTCAGGATTCCACATTCGTTTTGGCATAGCCCTGCAGGAGAAAAGCTGCATGAAGCTGATTGAAGGGCTCTTTTTGTCTGACATGAATTATTCTTTCATTGTCAAACCTTGTAACAGCATTCAGACATAGGGAGATTTACAATGTGAAATCCTAAATGGGGTCTATTCTTAAAATAAAATTAGAAAAAAAAAAGGAAAAAAAAAAAAAGAAGGCTTTATCTTGCAATGTTGAAAATAGCTACGTTTAAAAAAAAAAACCAAACCAAACCCCACAACTATTTCTACAAATTAAATCTCTCTGCAAAACCCAAGGGGCTGATGTTTCTCACTTAATTTTAAATTATTCCAATGGTAAGGCCTTAAATGAAAAAAAAAAACCCAATTGCTTTAATCACATAACTGCTGTCAACATTTTTATTACGTTCAAATATATTTGTTTGTATGAGAGGGTTCGTTTGCTCTTTCCACTGCTGTCATTTAACTTGTAGACCGATTGGTCCGTAAATACATGAATCCCCCTTGCCCTGTGAAATAAGATGAGGTTTTACTTTTTTGGGGGAAAACCTAGGTGTGGATGCTGTTTAAGCCCTTGTTTTTAAGGAAATCATTCTGCATTTTAGAAAACATCAGAACATATTTGTGTTGTATGCCGACAGGATTTCGTCTCCTTCCAGCTTGTGTCTGAGGGCAGATCCTACCGAATGGCTTTGTGGTTTTCGTTTTTCGCTGCTGATCCCGCTGCTCTTTTGTCTGTTTAAAAATTTGTGCCATGCTCTGAGAATCTCTCTCCACGTTATGAAATGTTGCAGTTAAAGTGTGGCAGAAAGGCGCAGATCAGCTCTGCTTTTGCACACGATAAAGTTGACGAGGAGTTTTGAATGCAAAGTAGCCACCCAAATTGAGGGCTCGTTTAAGAATAAAATACTGAAATAACATTATACGAGATCTGAATCAATGTCATGCCTGTTACAAATGCTGGGGCTGGTAGAATAGCTAGATTACACAGAGCAGACAGATTAGATGAAGAGGAGCATTCGATTACATTACATCTGATTAGCAGTGTCTATTCATCAGTTGGGTTTGTTTTCTTCTTTTTTTAAAGAAGACCGACTTATTTTATCAGAAAGTGGTATGTTTGGAGGAGCAACGTTATCAGGACTCGAGCAGGGTGCTGGCAGAATTGCCTGTGAAATGCAGTAGTAGAAATCAGCCCTCTGCTTTGCCACCTTCCTCCCTTGGCTACCTTGCTGTGTGACGGACCCTCGTGCCCAAGTGGCGTTAGTAGACAGACAACCACGGGGCTGATCACAGCCTTGGCCATTCTATTTAGCTACATTTCAACCCCAGATAAGTACCGAGCGATCAGTTTCTGTTCGAACTCCGAAACAAATGCCCCTTTTCACCCGAGATGTACTTTTGCAAGCACCAGGCTGGCCTGATAAAGCAGATGAGTAATTCACATTAAAGTGGGAAACAGCCTTTTCAGAGGCTAAGAAATAAAACGCCTCGATGGGAAATGTTGTTCTCGTCCCCCCGCCCCTCCCTCCCCCTGCCTATTCTGCATGTAATACCCTCGCGTACGGATATTTTAAGGTCTCATTGTTCGGCGCGGGGCGAGATTATTTTGTAGGGTTTCTTTTTTTTTTTTTGGTTGTTGTTGTTGTGGGTGCCTGTGTGTGTGTGTTATGCTTTTGTCTGCCTGATAAGACCTCTGGCAGAGGGACCGCGAGCGTGGTCGCTTGTGGTGGAGGCGCAAAGCTGGCCGCTGCTCCCTCCGTGTTGTGCTGGTCCTCTGTGCGGGAGAGCAAAGAGCCTGCGATAAAACTCTGCACTTGGCATATTGGAAATCTTCTGTCTCCATAGCTCCTGCAATTCCCAGCAGCTAAGTTTGGAGAGAAAAACTGCATGGCGGGTCAGCACAACACCCATTTAGTGCCGTTGCTTTTCGAGCCCGTCGCCGCTTTATTTTTACGCTGTCCAGTCAGCTCTGGGACGCTTGCGCTCAGGGCTTCTCTGGGCAAAGACATTGTTTTACTGCAGCTTTTCTTTAATCTGGCTTCATTGGGAGCACCTTCTGTGTTGTTAGCTGTAATCTTCTAGTCACTAGGCTGTTCTTAAAAGGTGAGGGAGCTGGGGAGTTATTTCTTTAAGGAGGTATTTCTGCTTTTTAAAATTTAATATCTATTTATTTTAATTTTTTTTTCTTTATATGCCATCTAAAGCTAAATAAACTTGACACTTTTCTCGGAGCCCAAAACTGGGAAGAATGTTTTTCCTTCGTTGCCACTAATTAGCCTCCCATGGAAGCCGGTATAAGTAGCAAGAGAGCTAACGGTAGAGGTTTATGCAGCGTGCATCCTTGCAGGACTCTGTGAGCGTCTTGTATCTGAGGAAAAAAAGGCTTCCTTCTCAAGCAGCAAACTCTTTCTGTCAAACTGCTTAATTTTCGGACTGCCCTGCGCTTTGAAACGTGGGGTTAGTAATTTTATTAAAATAAATCCTGGTCCGGAGCTGTAGTCGCTCTTAACAAATCTGTGTAAATAACATTGTCCACAGACCGTGTTGTCACCTTTGAAACGCTCTCTGCTCATGGATAGTATCCCAGCTCGGTGTTTTCTTGTGGTGGAGTCAGGGTGGTGCTGGATTTTGGAGCTTTTGCATTTTACTGGTTTTGATTTTGTTCAGGGCATTTTGGTTTATTTAAATTTTTTAGCCTGTTTTCACTCTGACATTTTTTTTAAAGGTAAGGCTCATTTTTTTGAGGTTAAGAAGAAGGAGAGAGTAAAAGGTATCGTATCTTTCTTCTTAATTGTTTGGCTTAAGTCTAAAACATCTGAAAGAAACACCCTTAAAATGCTCTTAAAAATAACAGTCGCTTAATTAAAATAAATAGTAACAGATTTAGCTTACCCTCTTTATGGACTTAACTTCAGGAAATTAGGCATCCTCTCTGTCTCCTCTGGAATAATCAGTTTCTTATCTAATATATATGAAATGACCAAATACATCTACAACATTTGCATTTTTAACTCGGCAACAATTGATCAAAAAATGGAAGCACTGCTACAGATGAGAGAATCTTTTAGTTTAAAGCCTTGAAGTCACCATTTATTTCCATCTAGTTAAGCTTAATTTCCTTTTATTGTGTTGTTCAAATGAAAATATACAATGCCATGTCTAATTGTGTTACTATTCACATTAATAACCTGTAACTTTACATAACAATGAGCAAGAAGCATCGAAAAGGCAGAAGCAGATGCAATTATTTGTTGCTAGCTAAGTTACTGTACGTGACCCAGGTGCTGTAGTACTATTTGCATGTGTTTCTCACCTTTGTTCACCCAGACACATGGGGATCTCAAGCTATTGCTGACTAATTGATAGTTGTAGTAACTGCTATAGGCTCCTTAGATTAGAAATGCATGCAGACGTGTGTCTTGATTCAAACATTAAGGAACACACACTCTCACTTACTTACATGGGCAGAAAGTCTTCATACTATTAGAGGTGTGTGATGGAGATAGCAGGACATAAAACAGAAGAGAGAGAGACACAGAGAGAGAGAGAGAGACAGAGACAGAGAGATGCCATGCAGCATATATACCCCTACAAATAGTTCTAAAATGCGTTTGCAAATGCAGAAGTCTTCAGAACCATCCAACAGTTCAGCACACCCTTTTTATCTCTTCTCTGCGGGACGTCTCCATCCAGATTACGCGAAAAAGGCGGAAAAGGTGAGAGCTCTGCCATCTTAGCTCTGAATTCATCTGATTTCCTTTTTTTTTTTTTT
>VXBZ01012276.1:439708-479853 GCA_013399135.1 Heliornis fulica
TCCCCCCCCTCTCCCTTGTATTCTTCATGCCATTGTCCATTCTTATGATGGCAGCCGCCCTTGCTCTTGAATGCAAGTGTCACAGCGGGAGCAAAAAAAAGGGTTCAGGGCTGCATTGTCAAAGCCATGGTTGCCTATTGTTTCTTAGCCTTTCACTGCTCTGCTTTTCCGAGCCTCTTTCCCTATCAGTGGCCCCTGTCAAGGGGAGGAGTAGGGAGAAAATTGCAAGAGTTAGTCGTCCTTTTTATTGCACACTGTTATGATAAACAGCCCAGCAATACATCCCACAAAATTAGGAATTATAACGACGGGACGGGGGGAAAAAAAAAATTCTTTGTAGGTTTGCGTTTGTCGCTGCCCTTATGTCAAAAGCTTGGTTTCTTAGGAAAGGCTTTTGTATTGGTGTTTTGCCCAGCAAAAAATAGAGGCAGCTGCAAAGTGAACAGTGAGCTATTTAGCCACAAGGTAAAAATTTCCTGTTGCTATTTGGATACTGATGCTTTTCAATTTTAAGGGGGGGGTTGGGGAGGTGGGGGGAAGGAAGCATGACTGAAAGCATTTCTCTAGCTGTCCATTCATTCATCCATCCATCTGTATTTTCTGTTTTAAAGCAATTGAAAATGATTTTTTTTTAAAAAGGGCCAGAGAAGCTGTGTGCAACTTGGTTTTATTCGAAAATATCTCAGTGCAGAACGAGGTTTGTGTTTCAGAAGATTGAATCTTGTGCTGGGAAACGAAGGGGGAAAATGACTATCCTGCTTGTGCCAGAAAGTGTTGGTTTCTCAGGTCATCTAAAAGTAAAATCTTGTCACAATTTCTTCCTTTCACGGGGCAAAAATGTATACAGGACTTTGCGTGACATTTAAGTGTGTGTTCGATTGTCTTGTGTGAACAGGCCAGCTTCTCCGGTGCTCAGAACTTTAGGGTGGTTACAAAGTCATGGCCTCAAAAGTTTTTTTTTGTTGTTGTTGCTGTTGTTTTACTGTATTTGATATTGAATTGTTTAGAAAAAGGAATTATTTCTAAAATATGGCTGCCAAGAAGAGCACAAACATATTTATGTGTTTGAGTTGTAAACAATCTCGTAATTTCACTTTCAGTAATTATTTTTTTTTGTCTTAAATATCTAACACGGTGAAAGAAAGGAAAATGCAATTTGGTTTATGCTTTTAACTGGTTTTGTAAATATGGGCATCTTTTCAACCCTCACATTTACACTTACTCTCCCAACTGTGCAGCATATTTAGCAGTTTGGGGATTTTATTTTCAAAGTCCGTTACCACAATCTTTTGATTGAGATATTATATTATCAGAAATTATAAAAAGAAAACACTACAGACAATTCAAATACGTGCTCCTTGAGTCTGAATATCTAAGGCATTGCAAATGTCTAGTGCTATTTTATCCTGTCTAATAATAACAGGCAGAGTGCTTTCACAGATGTAAATATGGTTTAAGTCTTAAAGAAGCTCGCAGAGAAACACTCCTTAAACTGATGAATAGTTAAGCTCCCGTTTTGGTTATGCTTTAAGAATATCTAGTTGCCCAGTTCTCCAGGATGATAAATGCCTGTTGTGATTTTGCTTTGAAAGAACTGCAAAAAGATATTTCACCTGATTTCACTTTTAACTCTCCAAATGCTGAAATAGAAGTGATTTGATGTCCATCCCACAGACAACTTGCTTTGCCTTTTATTCTCCGTATCAGGCTTTTTTACACATATATATGTGTGTATAGTCTCGCATAGCCAAGTTCTAGGTCAAGTATGTGTCTGGAATATCTTTAGAATAGAAACTTTTTGAAGAAATGATGAAAGAGCTCTGGCCTTGTTTTAAATCAAGCTCTGAATGCAGTGGAGGCCACCCTGGGAGCACAATGTTTAATTTCCATTCGACATCTGCCTTATATTTACCATTGCAGACCGGGGGCTGTGTGGAGGGAGCACTTATCGTTGATAAAAGTTTGGTATCTCTTTTGTCAGAGGTTGTCATTTCTGTTCTCTCAATCTGGACTGTCATTTTCTAAAATCTTTTGTCACTGGAGCTGAATGGAAAACCTGGAATGTGTGTGAGAGAGAGAGAGAGTAAAGAAATGGGGAAGAGGATTCAGATGTGCAGAGCAATTCCACTCGCTTGACTTTGAGACAGATGGTGCCTAATCCTGATTTTCCTTACTCCAGTGTAAACGCCGAGCTGCCCTGCTGAAACCACTGCTGAATACTGATGCAGTGTCAGAATCTGGCCTGGCTCATTTCTTTGCTTTTGGAGACTGTGGGCTTATCTTGCCGTGCTTTATGCATGCAAATCTCTCGTTTTACGCTTCTGATGGTAGATACCCACTGAGTGACTTCACGCTGATGGCAAACACACGCGGGTGTAAACCCTGAGTTTCGGTCATTACTCTGGACTCAGGCTTGTAGAACTGGTAGCAGTCTGACCTTCCAGGATCTAGGAATAAATATTTTAATAACTTGATGTGTTTTCTTTAGGTAGGTCTGGGTAGGGAAATATTGTGCTCTCCAGAATTTTGTGTGTCTGGATATTTCGCGGTGTCAGTGGGAAAATGCTGGCAGGGGCTGAGATGTTAGTTCTGCCTGGGAGGAGAAGTAAGTTTGTTCAGAGCTAAGGCAGCAACATTTGGCCCCACAGATGTATTTTGCTGCAAAAAAGGGTGTTTGGGGGTGGGGGGGGGAGCTGAGTGGAGAACTGTTGCAGCTTTGGGACTGAGAGGGTACTCTTTGGGGTAGAGAAGGGAAAAATTCTCTCTCTGTTTACTTTTTTTAAGGAATTTTACTGCCTTATTTATCAGGACAACTTTTATTCATGTGGCTTTTAATATTAGTGGGGAAAAAAAGATAAAAAAAAACAGCTTTTCCCCTCTCCAGATCCATTCTGCAACCTGAGGTTGAGGTGTACAGCATCAGCTCAAGACCTGGGCACCTTTCAAGACTTTCTCTTGTGGGATTTCAGTGATGCACAACCCTTACAGTTTTGCTTCAATACAGAATAAATGTCTCTGTTTTTTCCCCTCTTATAGGAGTAACTTGATGACCTCAGTGGGAATTGCTCTTGAACAGGAAAAAGAAAGGGTCATCTGGATTCTTCTGAAGGCAAGAGTCAGGGCCAGAAGTCTCCAGGAAAGTGCTACCCAAGACACAAGAAGGGGATCTCATCTATGGCCTCTTCTCCAGACTCCATCCCTCACAAAAGTTCAGGCAAGTATAATTTTCTAGTGGTTTGAGCTTTATGGGTGAGTCTTTAGAAGTACTTGCTTCTCACCCATGTACATTTTGTCAGCAAAGTCTTGGAATGAGTCAGTCTTGCCCTCCAAGATGTTGTTTTGTGCCCTGCCACTGGCCCATGTGACATTACATGCTCAGGAATATGGCAGGTTTATATAGTCCAAAATGCAGGAAGAGCATTCATGAGTCATGTCTGAAAGAGTTGAGCCATTGGGTTATTAACCATTTACTAATTCCAGATTTGGATCCTGTTACCACCTGAGACACACAAAAGTAGAACAATATCACCTTAGATCACCTATTAGGTGATCCACTGCATTTACTGGCCATTTGAGTGTTACAAAACACCAGAACCAAGCCATTGCAATGACCCTTGTGTCTACACAGACTTTCATGTCATGGGCAGCATCTTCTGCAGGGATTGTCACTGGTTTCTGTATGCTTGTTTATAGCATTAGGTATTACTTAATAGGAGCAAAGTGATTTCAGGTTGACTAGTAGAAAACAGGATGGTTACAGCCCTGTTGAAAGGGGAAGCATCTGAAATAAGACATGATGGTGGAAGAACTTCCACTGGGAAAAACCTGCTTGAAGGGATTCATTTAGCCATGGGAAACTGTGAGAGAAGTGTGGAGTGAAAGACTAGCCAGGCAATTATTTTACTAATGGGTAAGATTATGTTGGTTTCAGTAAATCAGTGCAAATCTGTAGTTAACTATGTCTGTTGAAAAGATTCTGAATGCAGAGAGTATTAGGGGATAGACCTGTATCTGATGAAAACCACTCCAGTGCTCAACACGAATTAGAGACCTGCTTCAGCTGCAGGATGTGAAGCAGATAGAAGTTCATCAGGGACTCTCTCTGCTTGGTCTGGCCTTCCCTGAGCTTGAGAGAGTTTTGTGCTGATTTTCTTCTTTCTTATTCAAAACATGTGACATAGTTTAACAAAAACACAACCTTGAAAGTCATTATTATGTTAGCACAACAGAAAACTTTCATGTGACAATATTGGCAAGGAACAGCCCAAAATTTTTAATAATTGCTGCTTTCTTTCTAACTCAGGGCAATTGCAGTGTTTTGATATTGTGTCAGAAGTGCCTCCTATGCTCAAATATCACTCTTAATTCAGATTTCAGAGCATCATTTCAGCCTGGCAGGATATCACTTTGCCCCAAGGTGGTTTGTGTAGGAAAACTATTTGCCATATAACTTCAGTTTTGTTCATATGCTTGAAATCTAGTCAACTGCTTTCTCCAAAATGTGTGGAATTCCCACTTTTATGTGTGTTAATACATTTTTCTGAATCAAGATAGTCAGTGTGGAAATGTTGTGCACATGCTGAAAGTCATGAGCATTATGTTATTGCTTTACATTGGCATTGACTGTGAAGAAGGACTTAACCTGGGTGTGAGTTACAGGTTTAAAAAGGGGACATGGACAGATTGCATTTCCACCTGTCATTCCTTTGGTTTTTCAAGACTTTTGTTCATGTTTTGAGAAGGGCCTATTGGAAGGCACTTGTTACTTGTGAGTCCTGGCTTATTTTTTTTCACTTGCTACAGAAGGTGCAGTCATTTCTGTATGGTTCAGAGATCTGTTCAAGCTTTTATCAAACAGAAATCAAGCTCTGCACTGTTAATAGTTTTCCTGTCCTTCTCAGGTTTTCATTGTCTCTTTCTGCTTCATCCTGTGTTACTTGGCAGAACAATAAGGGAATGAGATTAAGAGACTACTTAATATGCTGTGTAGAGAAAAGGTGTAATCAGCTAAGGGGACACTGAATACAGGTGTGATCTGACCTCCAGTGCCTAAGGAATGTGCCAACATTAGGTTCAAGTGCTGAGAGAGCCCTAGACCAGTTGTAAGGCATGTTCTTCCTACAGAATTTAGGTCAGACTTTGTTTCTGGGTGCATCTCCCTCAATTCTGCTGTTGATACCTGCCTTGGTACCCATCTCTGGTTCCTAATCCTGCCTGTGCATGGAAAATCCTTCCAGTCTTTGCCAAGTCATCACCTTCTCAACATGCAAATCCCTCCTGAAACCTTCTTTCCTCAGTATTGACCCCACAAAATGATTTATTTTTCCAATGTGTGTGTTTGTTAAGGCTGTAGATAGATTAGCTGAACAGCGGGCACATATCTGAATGAACTGCATGATATTTTCACAGTAACCACGGTTCTTTTCCCCTCATTTATTTAACTTTCTCATTTTTCTTGTTTTGTTGTGAAATCAGCTGATAAACTGCTTGAGTTAAGACATCATGTCAAGTGATTTCATTTATGCTTGTTACATGTTTTGATGCCTGTCTAAATAATAGGTAAGCAGTAAAAAAAAACTTAATTCAGGTTCAAGCTGCAGCTCAAAAAAATGCCTGGTTGGCATTAGGATTCAGCAACACACAGTGGGCAATGGAAATCAAACAGTGGTGATGATTAACAGTGGAGGATTATGTCTTGCTGAAAGCAACAGGGTGGATGAAGGGATTGGATAAAGCCCTGAATAAGCAGGTGTGATCTCAGAGCTGACCTGTGTTGAGCGGGACGTTGGACTGCAGACCTCCCAAGGTCCCTTCCAACCTGAATTATCCTGTGATTTGATGGATATAGGTGACCTGATGCTGGGAAACATCAGAAACCATTAACTGCAATGTTAGTTACTGCATGTGTTCCCTCTTTGAATTATCAGCAACATATTACCATCTGCTAGAACAAGGTATCTACCAAACATTGAACAAATCCAACAGATCCTATAGGACAAGATCCTATAGTTGGTGTCTCTTCCAGGAGGAAACTTGCCCAGCCTTTCTCTTACCTTATCTATTTTAGCCATGCCTACTGAATTTCCCATAGCAGGAGCTGCAGAAGAGACCTGCCAATGCTTCTTGGGCTGGTGGAACTATTGCTTGTTTTCTACACAGCATAGCAGTGCAGTCCTCATGGTGCCCACACACAAGCCAGGGGTGGGGAAGAAGAGGGGTCCCACAGTAAGACCGAATCTGACAGCTTGGTTTTTCTGTTGAGCTGTGACTGGTTGTATAGATGACTTCAAAGGTTGACCTATGGTACTGTTGAAAAGTGTTTGGGTTTAGCTTTATGGCTATCCTAGTCTCATGTTTCTGACATGAAGATGGGCTTTAGGAAATAGGTCTAGATCATGGAACATTTCTTCATTGTATAGCTGATACAGGCTTCTTTTTTTTCTTTTCCTTTTTGCATCTGAAGAACCTGTATGAAAGGAGAAACAGATTGCCAGCTTTTTGCAGAGGATTTGGTATCAGCTTGTGATACAAACTAAGAGCTTAAGTTAAAGCAGAAGTTGATTGGGAATTTTTCAGTAATATATTTTTCTATTGAAAACTATAATAGGTGAATGAGTTAAACCCTGGGAGATATGCTTTTAAAAATATCTTGCAAAGAATGGGAGAAAGTGTTCATTTTTGATAAAGTCTTTTAAAATGTTGGAGAATAAGAGAATATAGGTGTCATTTTGTGTGATTTAAGATGGTTACATAGCTTTGTGTTTTTTTCCAGGATGGATTTAATTCTTGTAGGTAAAGCAGGTAAAATTCTCTAAAAGGAAGAAGGGGATGGGGAGAGAATTGAAGAAATGCCAGCACTGGTTTGAAGGTAGTAATTAATCCAGTATATAGTTTAAATCAGTAGTTCATAAAACCACATTGTAAGTGTTGAGCAAATATATATGCATAAGAGGTAGTGCATCTCATCACATATACCCTCATCCTTGAGTGCTGGTGAATGGGTGCTTGTGTTTATGTTGCATACATTGACCTGCTAGTTTCAGTCATAAGGACAATATTTTGTTCCTGAGGACGCAGATCCCTGTTTTGGAAATCTCTATCCAGAAGGCAATAAGAAATCTAAACCTTGGGAAACGATCACTGGGCCCATCTGCTTCATACTTGTTTAGAAAGTTGCATTTGGAGGAGCAGATTAGAGAAGGGACTCGGTGACAAACCTCCATTGTTCTGAGGTTGAAAATAAACTTGTTGTGGCTAAAGATGACAGTGTCGGCTCCCCAGAACGCGTGTTCCCATTTCAGTGCAGTGAGCTTTATCAACCAAGCTGTGATTAATTGCAGCTTACAATTTGAAACAGACACCAAGTGCTGGTCTTTCCCTTCATGGAGCGATGATGTGGGGGCCGGCCCGGCCCGCCGCAGGCGCTTCCGCACACGCGTGGCTCTGCGCGTGTGGACTGAAGACATCGGAGTTACATGTGAGTCAAGTTGTGTAAACACATGTTTGTATAACCCACTGGTTTACTGGCTGATGTGTGTCCTGCTTTACTGGCAGCTTAATAAGTGCTGCTGACCTGTGTCCTGCCCTTTCACGCACTTAAGCAGGCACACAGAAATACTAGTTTGTCTGGCCTGTTGATCGGCCAGCCTCCCCAGGGACCACATTTTCTGCCTCGTGAACTGGATCTGGCCCCTGAACTCACCAGCTGGCTATTCCACTTGGTGGTCTCTGTAACGTGCAGAGAACAAGCTGCAGATGGGTTAGTTGGGATGCTCAGAGCAGGACCAGCCTGGCTTATGCTGGGGCTAGTTAGGCCAGGTTAATGTGGCATTATGCATGGTGCTGCTATTGGAGACTTACCTCAAGTCCTCCATCCCTAGGTCAAGCTATAATTACTTGTGTGTTCTGTCCAACACTGTGTTCATCATAATTGGTGGAAGCTCAGTGGAGGTGCCCCAGGCCAGTCTCTACTGTTCAGAGAAGGGTACTGTCCGCTGGTCAGTGTGTATGGTGCACCCCTTGAGTGCCTAAATCTCAGATGAACTGGGTCTGTCTGGGCTCCTAGGCTTTGACCCTGCAACTGAGGCTATGAAGAGTTGCAGGTTTAACTTTGGACATCCTGGTTGTAGTCCCAGGATAGCTGGACAAAGTAATGGTAACATACTAGTGAGCTAAAAAGCCCTAGGCTGCATGTTTGTGGATAAAATAGCTTCCAAACTATTAATATGATTTTGTTTCTGTGACATTACAGACTGAGTACAGAAGAAGTGACTTCAGATATCTCAGTGAACTAATCCACCATATAGGTGGGCATTGATTATGATGCTAACTGGCTTTATTATGAGAGAAATAGAAACAGTAAACCACAACCCCTTGATGTGGAATGGAATTTAAAAATGAAAGAATTAAAAGGAGATGGGATAGTTGTGTAGGTTTAAAATCTCTGTCAAGAGGCAGAAGTTTTACAAATGTAAAATTCATTGTGCTGTTATGGAATCCTTCAGTTAGGATGCAGGGCAGATTTTGCTGTTCAGTTTACATGGCTGGGCTTGCTACACAAACTGTTGAACCAAATACAAGATGCTCAAGTTACTCTAAGTTAAAAATCTGCTCTTGATGTCTCCTGGATGGATTTCAGTGAAGTCCAGAGCTTGGTGTGTTTACTGGGAACTGGTTTTGGCTTTAGTAAAAGTTTGACTGACACTGGCAAGAAGTGCAAACCAAAAAGTGAAGAATGGGAAACTTAATGTCAAGATCTCAGTAAGGTGCAATTTGTTTAGCTTGTGATGTTTTAATAGGATTGCCCAGTTTGTGGCTGAGATTCTGCAGCATTACACCATGAGAGTGTTGGACTGGATCCTCACCCAGGATGGTATGGGTGAAATTGTGGCTGACCAGTCTGGTTTAGGGGGGACTGAGGGGAATGATGGTACTTTCCACATTGATAACTGCTGCCAACAGGACTGTTCATAAGAAATGAGCACAAGGTTTAACATCTTTTACATCAGTCAAGTCTTGGTCAAATCAGGGGAATTTTCAGTTAAAACTTCCCACACCTCACCTCTTAATAATCTTAGCTGAGGAAAGTTTAACTTTGTGGAAGCTGATTCAGCAGCCAGTAAGCTGGTAGGAGTCTTTCAGGGACTTTCAGTGGATTTTGGATCAAACTCTTCCTGATACGTGGATTATCCCATGTCTGCTTATTTACAGTGGGGTTTTCCTCCCTCTAAACAAGAAGCTGCTGGGTGAAATCAGCCACCAAATGGTACAGTAGACAAAAATGAGCTCCCTGCACTAATCTCATTATCTTATACTGCACTGGACTCTTTGGAATACTTCTCATTAAACTGATAGTGCATTTTGCATCACTGTTACTCATGAGCCTGTTTCAGCTATGCCAGGAAAGTCATTGTCAGGTCAACAGCCTTCATTTCCTATTGAGTTTTCCTAGAGACTTGAGCCACGTTTCACTTTAGTCCTCAAGACCATTCACAGGAGGAGAAACAGGAATACCTCAGCCTGTTCCCTGGGATAGTCTGGTCCAGAGAGATGGTGGATTATTCACTTAACACTTAACTGAAATGGTTAAGGAGTTTTTTATTATTTTATTTAGTTTGCAGAATGATCTCAGTGCAGATAATCCTCTGAGCTCAGGGATGGTGCTGACTTGAACAGAAGCCCCTGAGTACCACAAATGTCCCTCCTTCCCCTTTACAGGTTCTTCTAATGCTGTTCTGGTCTCCTTTGGCTCAGTAGGTTCCACACTCTTCAGTATTATGAATTAACCTCTTTGATTTATTCCCCTGTGTCAGCAGCACTGAAGACAGATTAGAGCAGTTTTAAAAGTCAGAGAAGGAACCCAAAAGCAGAATTTGCCCTTCATCAACTTGAATATCTCTCCTTTCTTTCTGATAAGCAGGTTAGCTACAACCATAGCAGAAGATATGGATACAACATAGTATCTTTAATATAATTTATATTCTCATTAAAGTTCTTATTAAAAAAATAAAGATTTGGACAAAAGGCCCTAACTATTTGATAATTATGCTATTTTGCAATAATTTGATAGCTTTAAACAGCATAGAAATGTGCTCATTATTCCTTGTCCAGGAGTTTTGCTCTTGTTGCTGAGGCTTGCAAGTGAAGCAGCTGAGATCTGGGTGTGGGAGAGCTGCAGGGGCTTTTCTCTGTGACCAGAGGTGAATCCCTGAAAGCAGCAATTTGAAAAAGAGATTTAGGACCCTACTCTGTTCTGGTATTAATTTGAGGCAATTAATTCTCATTGTTTTCAGGGTTTTTACTTTCCATTGATACTGAGCTTAGTAAATCACCACCCAGTCATGCTCTGTACCTTCTACATGTGTAGTAACAGAAATAACAAGCCCTGGATACTTATGGAATGGGCCATGGGAACTGTGTGATAATTCTGCAGGTCAGGATCATTGCCTGCACTGTATTTTGTTCAGGCAGAGGTGAAAGGCTAAAACATCCACCATCTCTGCTCTGACCTGTCCTGTTGCACGTAGTACCTGTGCTAACAGTGTACAACCTTTCTTGGCTTTCCCTTGTTTGCCAATGTAGCTGCTACTTCCAGGTCTTCAACATGCTGCAGAGAGTCTCTTTGTTGTTCTACACAACTGGATGTCAAGGAGACACCAGCTTGGGTTCAAAAATGGCATTGCTGTTTTAGTGGAGAACTCTGATTTGCTAATTCCCATCTCTTTTCAGTGTTTTTTAATCTGGCTTGGATCAGCTCCAAATCTGCTGTTCTCCATCCATGGTGCGCTGGGCTGGAAGTAGGCTGGAATTTAGCCTGGCCTAAAGCACCCCAAACCCTCATGGTTACTGGCAACCAGATGCACAACAGACTTAAGTAGGACCCAGTGACCACTGCAGAGCATCCCAGAAGGTTGCTTAGACTTTACTCCACGAACAGAAATACCTGATAGAGGTTTTAAGGACCAAAGGTCACAAAACTTCCCCAGTGCAGAGTCTGGGGGAAGGGAAAGATCTATGTACCACCAGTGCAGCTCAGTTCCCATTTTGCCAGCAGGTCTCAGGTACTTTCAGCTGCAGAGGGTGGAAAGAGCCAAGAAATCCTGAAATAATATTTTCCTTTGATTAAAAGGCAGAGACAGGTTATTTGTTCTGATACCCAAGTTGTCTCTATTTCCATGTATGAAGTGGCTGTATTTGCTATGGTTGTTATTTTATGTTGGTACTGTCTCTATACATACAATGGTAATTTATATAGAAATGGAAGGCATAACAGTGTCTGTGGGAATGAGCTGATCCCAGCTCCTGCAGGGTGATAGCAGCCTAACCATTTGTAGCCCTGACTCCTGCCACATGAAGTGCTCTTACCAGCACTCCTGCTCGTCTCACCCTTATTATATAGTGTATTAGTGATGGTGGAATTGGGCCCACAATATTATGTCACAAAATAGAAAACACACGACCCTACACCAGCTGTAATAGCATAATAGGATAAGTGTGAGGGAGAAACAGCAGGATATAATAGGTACTCAGCTGCTTCAGAGATGGGGCCTCTATATTTACCTAGATAGAAGAAAGCTGGAAAACTAGGGCAACATAAGAACAGAGTGACAGTGTAAGTGCTCCGGGAGGTGGTTGTGGGTGAATTGAAAATGCAGCAATATGGGATGTTATATAATAAATAATAACAATAATATCTGTGCTTAGTCCTGTTCATCCTGAAATACTTCACCCAGCTGCTTTACAGAGCTCAGAGTAGTGTTGGGGTCTCTTTGGTATTAGCTTTCCTAATTCCTTTTCTTCTCCTGCTGTATAAAAGCCTCTGTGCTGTGTTTTGTGCTTTATTATGTCTGGGAGTGTGGAGAAGCATTCACCTGCCTTTCTATACCTGAAAGTCCTGAATTTCAGTTGCTTGTGGGGTAGAGAAATGTGTATGAGTGACCAAGGCCAGCCATGCTTTGTGCCGCTCGAGAGCGGAACTGATGGGGAAATGGGAAGTCAAATGGGAGAGATCTCCACTCTTCCTGCCTTGTCCTCTTGACAGCAGTGCTCCATCATATGTCTGCTCTCTCCCACAGGAGGGTTTTTTTTTTTTTTGCTGCAGGCTGCAGAAATCTGTTCTGCACCTCGTTGCTGGGAATGGTAACAGGCCTCTGTGTTGAAATGAATACTCTTTCAGGCCAAAGCATGACTTTCTGGCACTTGTTAATATGTTTAAGATGTGTTTTCTATGCTGCTTTTTGATGTGCACTCCTCTCTGCTCCTGGCATTTTGGCTTATCTATGTTACCAATTTTACTTTCAATTTATTTGCTGACTTAGGTTAAGATCCCGCCTGATGAGTCATTTTTTACTTGCGTGGAAATTTGCATTTTCTTCCACAGAGGCGCTTAGGAGCAGGTTAAATGAACCATTAGGATGATAGAGAGATGCCAGGGAAAGTGGTAACGTGTGCTGTGCTGCTATTTTGCTACCCTTTCATTCAGATGACTTCTATTCACTTTCATAGGTGCAGATTGCCAAGCAGTGCCTCCCTCTGCGTTGCCTCCCTTTCCTCTATTTCTTGGTTTGAACTGATTAGAACTGATTTGTCTATTTTGGATTGTGGGATTCCCTGCAGCTCTCTGCCATCTAACAGTAAAATTCACAGTAGAGTACCAAGAATTGCCAAGGTGGACTGAGCTGTTGTTCATGTACAGAGAGATGCATGTAATGCCCTTAGTAATGAAAGAAGAGGTGTTATAAGTAGAAGACACTTCTAAGTATTGAGTTCTTTGCAGACTTTCTCAGCTGGAGCAACTGGTTTTAGAAGGAAAATCTAGTTAAAAAAAAAAAGCCAAACCCAACAACTATAAGTATGAAACATAATTCATATCCCAATTTTTATAATGTTTCTAGGGGACATGAAATCTTTCCACAGCTTTGTGAGATTTATTAAGGGGAAAAATCAATGTTCATTTTTTTTCAGTATACAGAGGTGGAAGGATTGTGCTGAATTACAGCTGAATTACAGACAAGGTACTGAGTGAGGAGCTGAGCTTGCTTCCCTGAGGGATATAATCCAAGTTTGAATCCAAAGTAAGGAGAGAATATTGGTTGTTAGTGTTATCTTTGAAGAAAACTGGGTACCTCCTGCCTGTTCAGAATGAGAGATTGAAATTAGTGAGCTGTTTTGTCTAACAGTGATGCAGTATCATTGGCACACCAAGTCTGCCATGGAGAAAGAGAAGGACCTGTTGAACTATTAGCTAATAGGAGTTTGATACTTTCTTGAGTTTCCTTTAGGTAAATGATTAATTAATAATTCTTTAGGTAAATGATTAGTTAATAATTGAGTTAGACCATACAAGAATAATTCTTCTCATGTAAATGTAGGTTCTTGCCTGGCCTATATTACTCTAATATCAGGGCAAGTCCTATTTTGCAAATCTATTCTTCTCAAAGCATCCCAAAGGCAGAATGCTGTGGTGCTGTTGTATGTTACAAATGGGAAACTGAGGCACAGAGGAGCTAAGTGACCTGGCCCTGATGTTAAACACAGCACGATGGCCTTTTAGGGACTTGAACGAGGACCTTTCCAAATGGTAGACTCCAGCATACTATTTTCTGCTTACAACACCTGTATTGTTGGCTGGTTCTTGATGGATGGCTTGGGTAGGTGTGTATTTCTTGTCTGAGAGTGTGTGAGTATACACACACAAACGCACAGACAGCTTTTAGAAAATAGAATATACTTTAATGGTGAGGGGGTGGTTGGGAAGAGGGGTTTGTTATTAAACAGGCTCTTTGCGTGGGCATCATGTATGTGTTTCTAAAAACCCAGTGTCTCCCTGCTCCCCTCCCATTTTAGGTCTCTAAAAAGAGGTGGGCAACAAACATCCATATTCAAACCTGCCTTGTGCATGTCTGGAGCTCAGAAAGACATTTTCCCGCAGCTGTGGGAACCTCAGCCTGCCAGTGCCGACGTGTCACATGAGGGGCTTCAATCACATTCCAGTCTGCAGTGTGTGGAGCACAGAGCCCGTTTTAACTGCATTTGCACTGATTTGCTTCCTACAGAAGACACTGAGTTATTTAGCATTATTGATTCCTCTTGACTTATTGGGTGCATTAGTTGCCGTTGACCCTGGCATCTTGCTGGAACAGACTGGCGCGTCATGTGATACTGTCTGGCTTTGTCCTTNCCCCCACTCAGTATTGCGGCACCAGAAGGAGCCTGGTTTGCTTTTGCTTTTCTCTCCTTCTCCCCAGGGGTCTGGCTGGATTATTTCAGAAGCTGGCTGCTTTCTTCTGTGAAAGTAAGCCACTAAAAAAGAAAAAAAAAAAGATTTTATTTCTTGGTAGGCTCTTCTGGGAAGCACCTTGGCCCCACCTTAAATAAATCAGCCTTGGTTTTGATTTGCATTGGTAGAGAATCTGGCCCCTAATGTCTGAGGAGATTTTTTTTTTTTCCAGCTGCTGCAGGGTGATGCATTGCATCGACCTGCTAGAAGGNGAGTTAGACCATACAAGAATAATTCTTCTCATGTAAATGTAGGTTCTTGCCTGGCCTATATTACTCTAATATCAGGGCAAGTCCTATTTTTCAAATCTATTCCTCTCAAAGCATCCCAAAGGCAGAACGCTGTGGTGCTGTTGTATCTTACAAATGGGAAACTGAGGCACAGAGGGGCTAAGTGACCTGGCCCTGATGTTAAACACAGCACGATGGCCTTTTAGGGACTTGAACGAGGACCTTTCCAAATGGTAGACTCCAGCATACTATTTTCTGCTTACAACACCTGTATTGTTGGCTGGTTCTTGATGGATGGCTTGGGTAGGTGTGTATTTCTTGTCTGAGAGTGTGTGAGTATACACACACAAACGCACAGACAGCTTTTAGAAAATAGAATATACTTTAATGGTGAGGGGGTGGTTGGGAAGAGGGGTTTGTTATTAAACAGGCTCTTTGCGTGGGCATCATGTATGTGTTTCTAAAAACCCAGTGTCTCCCTGCTCCCCTCCCATTTTAGGTCTCTAAAAAGAGGTGGGCAACAAACATCCATATTCAAACCTGCCTTGTGCATGTCTGGAGCTCAGAAAGACATTTTCCCGCAGCTGTGGGAACCTCAGCCTGCCAGTGCCGACGTGTCACATGAGGGGCTTCAATCACATTCCAGTCTGCAGTGTGTGGAGCACAGAGCCCGTTTTAACTGCATTTGCACTGATTTGCTTCCTACAGAAGACACTGAGTTATTTAGCATTATTGATTCCTCTTGACTTATTGGGTGCATTAGTTGCCGTTGACCCTGGCATCTTGCTGGAACAGACTGGCGCGTCATGTGATACTGTCTGGCTTTGTCCTTGCTTCTGAGTCAATTCCTGTTTTACTCAGCAGATGTCTTTTGTTCCTGACAAAGATTGCTCATCCGATTGTTCAGGGGGGTTAGCGGGTGTGCCCCGTCCAGCCTGGGGTCCCGGCGGTAGGCTCTTCTGGGAAGCACCTTGGCCCCACCTTAAATAAATCAGCCTTGGTTTTGATTTGCATTGGTAGAGAATCTGGCCCCTAATGTCTGAGGAGATTTTTTTTTTTTCCAGCTGCTGCAGGGTGATGCATTGCATCGACCTGCTAGAAGGCATGTGGGAAAAGTTAGACTATGACAGGGATTTCTGGGCAGCTGACAGGATTTGGATGCTCAATCCACTTCTCTCTTATGCTGGCATCTGCTAAATTAGGCTTTCCTGCTCTTTGAACCACTGTAAGCCAAAGTGAGAGCCCTCTCTGTGGACGTCAGTGCAAGTCTTTGGGTGCCTTTAGGGCATTAAAGCACCTTGTGGGTACGCTGCTGTAAGTGAGCATTTCAGGATGCTTGAAAACACGGGGATCTCTGGCTGCTGCACAATGTGCTGGCACGTCTGAGCCAGGAAAATGAGCAGGGTTGGGTGATGGACAGCAGAGAGGGAGTGAGATCTCATTCCAGCCACCACCGTGACCTAGAGAACGGCTCCTGAGACTGCAACCTGGGGCAGGCAAAGCTGATAAATTCTTAGTTGTTTCCTAGTGGCTTTAGAGTTCAGGGGCTTTCCTTCAATCCTGAGGTTTCTCTTTGGCACTTATGGTAATTTTTCAGGCTTCCACTGCTTGTGGGATATGTAAAGTCTGGGCTAACCCAGGGCTTGGGTTCCCATCCACTTCAGGTAATACTGGTAGAATTTCTATTCAACTCCTTCCGTGTGCTGGATTGCTTTTTCTCTCCAGAAAATGAAAAATAAAAGATCAATAGGTCTCATTTCTGGACCAGCTTACTGCAGCCAGACTGTCAGCGTTGTACTACTTCATCTCAACTTTATACATGTAACCTGACTCAGGGCCATAAAAGCTGCTCACAGGCCCATTATTTTCCATTATTATTAATTTTTGTTGAGTTCCTGATTTGTCTCAGGAACGGAAAATTTAGATTAATTTGGTATGTTTTAACCTAAACCTACATTTTCCTACTTAAAACCACAATAAATTGCTGTTAACACCTTACCTCTGTGACCACAGCTTTGTTTGCATGGCACAGGGATCCTTGGAAAGGAGTTTGTTGGGTGGGTTTGTTCGTTTTGGTTTTTTTTTTTTTTTCCTTAATATTTTTTCCAGTGGGAATTGGAGGGGGAAAAGGGCGAAATTAAATTAAGGAAAAAAAATAATTCCATCCAAGGAAACCTGATTGCGGCGAACTCGCCTTGCGGTCAGCACTGTATGTGATCCCCCTCTCCTGGCAGCCTCTGGAATTGGCCATGGAGGAGGAGTGTTGCAGACTAAGAGACAATAGGAGCTTGGCAGATCTGATTGCGGGGGGTACCGCTTTCATTATCCCGGCGAAAGGCCTTTTTGGAACGATATTTGTATTTATAACTTTGCTGTGTATTAGAATCACCCCGGTGCAACTCGTTTGCTGGTGTTGATTTGCTCGTCGCGTCAGGGGGATGACTTGGAGCTGCGTGTGGACCGACGTGGCTCGGCTATATTTGGTGTGGCTCTATTTATAGCGTGTCTCACAGGGACTGACAATGGGAGAGACTGGTTTTCTCCTGTCTGGCACCTGGCAGCATCGTTTGTGCCTATGAGAAGTCAAGGTGTGAAACGCTGCCATTCTGATTTGGTAGCACTTTCGATTTTATTTGTTTAGTTAAAGATGGTGATGGGTAGAAGGCAGTTCAGAGCCAGGGCTAGGGCATCCTCAGGAGGGGTTGTGTGAGGTGTGAGTAGACAACAGGCAAAAAAAAAATCATATCAGGTGCCTGATGTCTGCTGTGGACAGTCCTGCTAGCTAAGAGCCAATCCATCACAGTGTGTGCGGGTGAGAAAATGAAATGGGAGATCAGGCTTGAAAGTTCTGGGCTTGAATTATTGTGGCATTATTCTGAGTGTAGGTACTGAGATTTTGTTTGGCTCAAGGCAGAGGTAGGGGTAAGCAGCCAACTTTATATCCATACCCAAGCTTTGTCTTCCAGAAATGGAATCTAATCATAAAGTTCATTGAGCTACAGACACGTTCCTGACTAATTGTCTAACATCTGCCATCTTGCTCCGTCGTGTTCCTCTTCCTTTTTGCACAGTAATCACATTGGAGTTCATAACCTCACCCAGACATTTTATAGGAGGTAGGAAAATATTCAGGGGAAGGCATTGAATTACAGGCTGGGTTTAGATTGAAAGAGAGAACCAAAAGGAAGGAGACATCACATAATGCCCTCTGCCCCAGCTTAGGGAAGTAGCATTCTCTTACTGTTACCCATCCATTCCAGAGGGAGTGATGAGATGAACAGTTTCCTCTCTTCTTTCTTCCCTCCTGGGCTGAATTTATTCCTAAGTCCTGCTTGCACATGGCAAAAGAGATCAAACATGGATGTTGAAGCTACTGTTGCATGTAAAATGAGCTAGAGGATTTTCCTGAAGCCCATGCTTTCCTGGAATAGAAAAATGTCCTCTATTTCCCTAGAAATCCTGACACTGAAATAGACCCCTGCCACAGAAGATGGTTTCTGTGTGTGTGCTCCTGTCACACATAGAAGTGTCAGACAGATGTTAGTTTCACAGCTGTGTCAACCAGGGGAGACACATTTTCCTTACTGGAGTGGGAGATGATTTCTCAGAGATGTAATTGCCAAAGCATCTAGAACGTGGCAAAGTAACTTGCCCCATGTGTGCAAGAAAAGGGTCTTCTTGGCCATGGGCAGGAGGAATTGGCTATGGGCTACACATTGGTAGATGGTTTGGACTCAGAGCATCACGGTTTTGTTGCTCATGATGTCATTAATGTGTATTATGTCACCTTGCCTCATCATTTCTCCTCTCCCTTTCTTCTTGCTGCATCTTGCCACCTAAATATGAACATCTGTGTGGTATAATGGCCCCCCCCATGACAAGTGGCACCCCTGGGAAACACCATAATGCCAGTAACATTCATATGACCCTCAGTGTTGAACCTGCTGGTGTTAAATCAGGTGCCCTCTTACCTTCAGGGAAGCACAGTAGAAAGGGATGAGTCAAAACCTGCGGGGGGGACTGCAGGAGATGTCTGATTGAAACCTTGGGCTCTGCCATAATGGATCCATCACCCTTTCTGCTAGAAAGTTTCCGAGGAGTAATAAATTCACTCTAGGTCTGCACTGAATGCAAAATTGATCAGACTGCAGGAGCCACAGGGAATCAATTTTGTGTGTGTGTGTGTGTGTGTGTGTTGGTGCATGCGCCCTCAGCAGCACAGTCTGTGTGTGTGCTGCATATACATTTGCTCCCTTCCTCTGCACTGGCCTGTGGATGCCACAGAACATTGATTTTTTTTTTTTTTAATGAAATAAAAAGGTGAGTTGTGGCATCAGGCAATTCTGAGCCATCTCTCTTGTCAGGACTCTTGTTGGAGGGCAGGGACACAGGATGCTTATTGAGAATTATTCATGAATAAAGAGGCACATAAATTGCAGCTGAAGGTGTATCCTTCTGTGGGAGAGGGAAATTTCCTTTTGTTTTCCCTACAAAACCCATCAACAAGCACACATTCTCTTTCCCTTCGATAAAAATTGGTGCACACGGCACGTCCCATTGCCTGCAGGTTTTCTTTTCCTGCCACCAAAGGGCCTGATCCTGCCAAGGTGCTGAATCATCCCTGAAAAAGCCAAGCACCTGCAACATTGATTGCACACAAGGTGATCTGCAGCATCCTAGAGCCACCAAGGTGCAGTCAGATATATCCTTTAAACTTACCTGATATAATAACCCACTGAAACAAAGCAACAGATGCTGAGTCATTACCCAGCACTTCAGTACTACTCTGTTCACCTAGAGAAGCTGCAAAACTTGGCTTTCCTTAGCTGGGGAAGCAGGAGAGGATGGGGGGGGGGTGTCTGAAAATATGGGGAGTAGGGCTGAGGTGGTGTTGGCAACTGTTCTTGTGTGGTTTTCAGCACTGGTGTTTCTTGGAGCATAGATACCTTTATTTTTTCAATCATTTTTTTTTTTCATTTTAAGCTTAATATGATTCGACTTCCAACCAGTAAACTGTGCTGTTTGCCTTTCTGAGGGGCAAGCTGCATCTTCCTCTGCTTATTTCAACATTGTATCGTTCAGAAGAGCCTGTGTTTTGAGATCATGTCAGAGATTACAAAGCCCCAGAACCCTCTTCTGTCCCCGAAGAATCAATCAACCTAAACTAATACTTTAATGACTCCTTTTCCTACCAAGGAAACAAATTCAGTCGTGCACACACGCATGAACAAAAAAAAATAAATAATTTTTTTCTCCTTTTTTTTTNTTTCTCCTTTTTTTTTTTTTTTTAAAAGAAGCTGGGGCTGAGGAGGACCTCGTCTGGTCAATGAAAGAAAGAGACGGATGTCTGGTGCCATGGCAATGGAACAGGGATTACTTTGCACTGGAAAATAGGTTCTTTTTTTTTTTTTTTTTTATTCCAGTGTTTTTTTCTCAGGCAGCTAAGAGTTGTCACTGAGTCTGAGAGGCCCATTTAGAGGAAAACGAGCCTCTGAGTAGAATTGAATGCTTGCTTTCACCGGCTGCTGCTCGAACAGTCTGCTTTGCTTTTCGGGCAAGTCAGGATGCAAACACCCATATTTGTTTAGAGCACTTCCACAATCACAGTGTGTGTGCATATGTGTGTGTACATGTCTATAGAAAATAAAATAAGAGTAACTGCATACAGGCTGGGGCTAGTGGGAACATACATCAGTAACAAACCTGTGCAAACATTTGACTGTAAAAACTGCCTAACATGGCCAGATATATTGTGTAGGATTCCTCTGAGTTTATCACTTTATTGCCAGGGACATTGTGCCTTATTTGGGGAGTATTTAATGGTTTATCACCATTAAGCAAGATTTTGAGAGGGGTTAATTAATTAATTCTGTTTATTTTCTGGCAAAAGGTATTTTTTTGTGGAAAATGTTGCTCTATGGAGACTGTTCAAGGAGAAGCAATTTGGTTCTGTGCTGCTTCCTCCCCACCCCCAATTGTAAATGTTTTTTTGGAAACAAGTTACAGAGTTTCAGGCTGTAGAAAATATTTTGGTTAAGGCAACTTTGTTTTAAAAATTCGTCTTATTACTGTAAACATTTTGCAAAGAAATTGGCAAATGGAAACATACTGAAGTGACGTGATTTTTAAGAGGGCTTTTTTTTTTTTTTAACTGTGCTTTGAATTTCTGATTTTTTTAGAGATTTTGGCTTTTTTTTGGTCACCTCCTGGGGTGAAAGGAGGGCTTGCTCCCAGATGTGTGCCAGCCAAGAGATGGGGGTACTCTCTGACCCAACCTGTTTCCTAGTGAATCCACCCACCAGTCTGCAGATGAGCAGGTACTAAGTAGACTATTTATGGCAGGTAAAATGAAATAGAAGATCTTTATGTGTTTTTTCTGGGCTGGATGAGGGACTCCTAGGTGATGCCACCTTGAAGCTCTCTGACTCTCTTACCTCTCTCCTCATATCCCTCTGTTTACCATCCCAGAGGATGGGAGTGTTTCTTCCCATCACAGAAGGCAGTTATAACTCACAAGTCAATTCCTCTGCAGTGTGTTGCTCTGATTCTTCAGTGCTTTGGGCCTTCCCTAGCTGTGGTCTTTGAGGGAACTGGGTTCATTTCTGCCATATTAAGTACTAGGCAGTGAGTTAACATTGCTATCTCGATGGCTGGGTTATTGGCATCCACATTTCACTGGCACAAGTCACAAAATATTTACTCCCTGCTGATCTCTTCTGAGATGTTGCTTTTTACCAAAGTAAAATTGCCTTAACATGTGAGCCAAAATATGGTTTTGAGTTATGTTAATCTTATTCTATACATATCATGCTTTCTGCATAGCAAGGTCACATTAGAGCCTTTTAAATCCTTCTAACTGCAATATTTTGAGCTCTCTGTCCTTTCTGGGCTGAGTAGATGTTGTAAATGTTCGGTGTATCTCACCTCTCTTGTCTGGAATGAAAAATAGCTTCCTTCTTTGATCTGCCCTCATTTGCTAAAATGTAACCAAAAATAATTCCTTTATTATTATTATTATTTATGTTGGGGGTAGGTGGTGAAATGTGCCAGGATAAAACAAAATAAATAAAGTAACCCTACTTTTTCAGTGATTACTAACAGTGAAACATAAAATCCCTGTCCAGGTAAAAAATTTGAGTTGTCATAGCAACAGCAGGATAGCTATTTATTTTTGGATTTCCATTTTCACTGATTTATTTAACACATTGACAATCCATTTATAATGAAGAGGAATTCAAGAAGGTTTTTGTTTCTGGCTAGGTTTATTCTAAACCAAGGTTGAGTTACTTTTCTTTGTGTAAATAAGCAAAGATAAAGGAGGTAAATAAAAAAAGAAACCTTGTGGCTTTCAGGGGCTTTTCTTGTAGACAGATACAGGTGCTGAGTGGTGCACAGGAGAGTAAAAACACGACTTATTTGTTTATTTTAAGGCTTCTGGAAGAACCTGAGTGTTATAAAATGGGACAGAGATTTAAGTCCAGAGCAGCTGTGAGAGCCAAAGACACTCCCCTCCCCAACCTGCCTTCGGTTGCCTGCACGCACTTGCTGCCAAGTAGAGGTCATCAGAGCCCTTGCAAGTGGCTCCTACTGCTCCATCTCAATGCAGCAGTCAGGGAGTGGCCCCAGGCCATGACCAAAAGCCCCTTTTTCTCATTTTGGTTGCCCCTTCTTCAGCTATGCCCTGTGCAGTTCAGGGCACTTCTAGGCTCTCCAGATCACATTTGCTGGCTCTCCCCAGGGTTTATGTGCCAGTGGGAGCCTGGTCTGGGGCTTGGAAGGAGCATCCTGGAGTTTGGGGAGCACAGATATACTCCATGCTTAAGCATGAGTCAGGTCCACAAATGGTAAAGATGGACTTGTCTTGTTTGGGGGTGTTTGCATTAACATAGGCTGTGTTGTATTTTCCAGAGTGTTGATCATTTGTGAGTCCAGGTGAGGCCAGTAGCTCTTCAGATGGGGTATGTGTCATGTGTCCAGTGGCTTAAGCCATCCCTGGATGTGGTCAGGTTTGGATCTAAGCAAACAGGCACCCACAACTTTAGTGGTACCTGGAAATTCTCATAGCTTACATCAGTGTTAGACAAAGCACTTTGATGGTGGTGCCCAAGAAATTCCTGTCACCTCCCAGTTCCTAGATTTCCTCCTCCCTGGAATCTTTATTTCAGTGCATGCCTCTGCCATCCACTTTACTTGCCATACAAGCCAAATCAAGCTTCAGTGTTTGGTGACTTCTGAAAGCATGAGAAAATTGGGAAGTTTGAGGCAGATTTTGCAGGAGGGAGCAGTGAAATCCAAGTGGGACAACACTGCAAGAGCAAAGCCAGCAGATTTCTGCCTGCAGAACGTGTCTGAGTGTACAGAGATGAAGCATATTTCTCCATGGGTTTTCTCACAGGCTGTCGTTCTGCAATCGCTCTGCAGATCGCTTCTACCCTGGGATTTGTTTCCTGTGATGGATTTGGGTGACTAAGATTGATGGCTTTAAAAGAACTAGCATTGATGACACATTTGTAAGGCTCAATAAAAGTTGTTGGCCTGGCAGATGAATGGGAATCCTTCAATCATTTTCCTTTATTGTTGTGATTTGTGGCATGAATCTGGACTGTTTTCAAGACAAGGGTGCCAGGAGGCCAGCAGCTGACCTGAGTAAGTGTTGCACTTCCAGTCCAAACCTTGGACCAGTCACTTCAGGAGAAGGTGAGCTTTGACCTGTGTGTTAGAATCAAGGATGATTTCTGGGTCTGGTCTTGAGCACACAGAGAGAATAGTGCTGGCTGTCACTCCCTGTTGCTTCCCCAGTTTATCCCGGAGGACGATGCCGCTTGCAAATTGTCTTTGGGTCTGGGAGTGGGGGGAAGGGTGGGAAAAATCCAAGAAATCAACTTCCAGACATAAATACAATATGGACAAGTCATAAACATTATTAAAGCAAGTCTGTCCCTGCAGGGCAGGTTTTTCTTCATAATGCTTTCCTGATAACGCTTCCGCAAGGCTGGGGAAGTGAATAGTGGGCTGATTATCCATGGCCTGTGATCTACATCAGTGTAAAAGTGTTTCTATTGTAAGCAAGGAGAGAACTTTGCATATTCACTGGAAGGGAATACCCCATCCTGCCTCTTACTCTGTCTTCAGATTCACAGTGGGCCTGATCCAAAACGCAGCTGTGTCAATGGGATGCTTTGTTTGGAACTCTTTTTACATCCCACATTACCATTGCAAAACCTGCCCTGTTTGTCATCTTAAATCTACATGCCATAAACAGACCCAGTAGTGGCATGGTACCTGCTCAAACCCCACACTGGCTCACATAGTGGATCAGCAGCTAGGAGCTATTTCTGCAAAGGCTGAATATAAGGGGAGAGAAACTAAAGATAAAACATGACTCTGTGACACATTAACAGATTTGTCTCTAATTGTTTTTTCTTACAAAAAACCCCCAAACCCTTGAGAGAAACCCTGGTCCTTTCCCATAATGCCTTCTTGTCTAGCTAGCTCATCTTCTGTACTGCTGATGTTGCAAGGATTTCCTATACAGTGTGGCATTGCTGTCTGGGAGAGCCCCAGCCTCATCTTTGGTCAATAGTCAGAAAGAACCAGACTTTGTATAAAAATTTGTGTTGACAAGTGTATCTCATAAAGGGCCACTTACACTTGATACTGTCAGAGTAGCAGGGACTTCTTAAACCAATGCAGAAGGTGCATTAGTTTCACTATTCAATTATGACAGAATTTTTCCCAACATCCTAATTAACATTCATTTGCTAAGCATTAAACCGTTTTTTCTGTTAAATGTAAAGATGTGCTAGGAGCTATACATTCTGAAAGATAATTGTACCATGTAATACTGGTGCTTCAACAATTTATACTGAAATATTGATGGATATGTCCCAACATTTTTTTTTCTTTCCCACAAGCATATTTTATAATCTTTTAAATATCTCTCTCCTGAAAACTTTGTATAAAGTACAAATCCTCTTATGTAATGGAAATATAATGCATCTGGATACTGCTAACCAAACAAAAGCATTTCAGACAGATTTCTATTTTCAGAAATAAAGGAAGATGTTAACATAAAGTACTGTAAATATGAATTTCTGAGGGATAGGCAGGAGCAGAAGGGCACAACTAAGGAGTCTCAAAAAGTTAATGGCTCCCCTTTAATATTAGAAATACAAAGTATCCTTTCTGATTTTCATTAGCATAACTAATAAAAACCTTCCATTTTCAAATAGAAATGTAATGCTAAGTGACACTTTGCATAATCTCCTTAGGAGAGTCACTGCAGTCTTCCTGCCTCTGCTGTGGTTCTAGGGTTGACCAAAGACTTTGCATAATGAAGTAGAAATGCACTGGGGTTACACAGAGCAACGAAGGAGGATCTTGGAGAAGGAAACCTTGCTCATCATCAGTGGCTGGAAGAACAGTTAGCTCAAGTGGTTTGTATGTTTGTCATGAAAATGAAATTTTGGTACAGCAAGTAATAGTCATTAATAAGCAGACAGGATAAAGCGTTTGGCTGTGAGTTTATACAGACTACGCAGAAAGCTTTGGGGTTTGCTACAGGAGGAGGCTCTTGGAAGACTCCAGAGTGCTGAGGGCTCTGCCTCAGGCTGTTGGATTAATTGAAAGAGGAAGGCTGAGGGGTTTAACCCTGCTATGGGTTTCTAGGCTGTGAACAAAAGGTACACTGCAGAGAAAAAACTGGGAAACCCAGTCACCATTCCTTGAATATGCTACAGTGCCCTGTTTAGTTATGTGCTTAGAGTGCAGCTTGTGTTTGGGATGATCTGGGCATGTTCCTCCACTTAGCCTGTGGTGCTTACCCACACAGCTGCCTTGTCTACCCTGGCCTGGCTGTGTTCTCTCACTCACTACATCCTTCTCAGGCTGTACCTTCTCTTTCTACAACCTGCCCATCCACTACCAAACGAAGCAGGACTTGTGCAGGCAGCGATGCTGCACCCTGCTCGTTCAGCCCAGCTCTGTCCTGGGAAGGCCCCTCTGCTGACAATGAGACATCAATCAGCCTTTCTTGCCATCCAGCCCTTGGCTGCCTCGGGAAGGCCGCTAAGATGGATGCGTGCTGTGATAATGGTGCTGACATTTGCTCACCAGGAATTGGAGTGAGACCATCATTTCATGTCATATAGCCCTCCAGTAACAATCAAATGCTAATGAGTGCCAGGCCATTAGAGGCTTGGCCTGCACTCCAGCTAGTGTCCCAAACCCAGTGTCTTCAGCCCATTATCCATTGTATGTGCTGGGTGTTGCTACAGTTTGCCCCGTCAGCAGAGAGATGTTGCACAACCCGCTAGTGACCACCCAGGGCCATTCTGTTTAGGCTGGATGCCATCATTTCTGGGCAAGTGTACAGATCATGTTGTGAACTGTGCCAGACACAGTTTGTGGTTCATTTTCTGCTATGAGCCTGGCTGAACAAAAAAGGATATATATATATATGTGTATTATTTTACATATATATAAATGTACCAGTAGTGTTCACATTAAATAGAATCTGACACCCTGTAGATGGTCCTTGGGGATTATAATGAGGCACCCACTGCTATACAGCATGTTTTGGCAACCAGGAGTGGTGGTGAATCCCATGCCTGTCTTTCTTTTGCAAGTCTTTGAGTTTCTTTTTTGGCACATCCATGCAACGAAGCACAAGATGCAAATACTGCCAAAGCTTCTTGTAGAATTGATGACATTTATATTGTTATGCAGTTTGCTGATCTAAACATACCATAGCCTTGCCTTGATAGCCCAGGGCAAGTGCTAATCAGCTTGTTTTGTGGGCACCATGCCATCTGAAAGGGTGAACACAAATAGAGACAGTATGTGCATCATCTAGGAGCGTTGCAAGAACATGATTCCCAGCTGAGAGAATCCAAATGTGTCTGTCTCCTGAGCTTGTATGTTGGCATGAAAAGATAAGTGACAGCATTAAATATAATATATTTGGAATAAATCAAGGTTATATTCCTTAGCTGCTTCAAGATAGTTTTCATTATATAGGTCACATCATCAACTGATATAAGTTGGCATCGCTGCATGGAAAGCAGCAGAGTTCACCAGTTTTGATCTGCTGAGCATCTGGCCCCGTGTGACTGTTCTCCATGAGAAGTTTTCCTTCTCATTTTGCCCTCTAGGGCATCATGAAAGGCTGTTTAGTCTAAAAGGTAACATGTAAAACAGGGAATGTGTGTTCCTATATTGTCCCCACAGCTCTGTCACTAACACATGATGCTGGGCAATCTGCCCTCTTAGTGTCTGTGCACCTCATTTCAACTTGTGTGTAACAGTACTTCTGTTTAATTAGTACTTTAGTACTTTAATCAAGGTTTGCTGGAATGACAGGCATGGATGGATGGATGGATGTCTATGACAAAGATGTACAAGAAAAACAGGGAGAGAGGGTTGTGTTTTGTGCAGAGGAGCAGCAGTGGGTGTTGGGAACCCATGGGTCAGGATCAGAGTGGGGAAGCCCACAGAGAAGGTGTCATGGTGGCATCTCCTGTGAACCACATGATCTACAGAAGAGCTGGAAAAAGTGTTACTTAAACAACTGGAAAAAAACCCTTCTCTCAGTGCTGCAACAGTGAAAATTCTTATTGGATGTAATGGGGAGCAGAACCCAAACCTGGGAGAGTGGTGCAGCACTGGAGCATGTGCTCAGTGAGGCTGTGGGATCTCCATTCTTGGGGATTTTCAGGGCTCAAGTGGACACCACCAGATGTAGTTTGAGGTGTTTAGCTGTGTTTTGAGCACAAGGATGGCTTAGGTGACTTCCAGCATTTTTTCACAGCCTCCATGCTATTTTTCTGAAAACGTGTGTGACTCTCATGAGTTTGCTTGGGATTAGAGGACAGATGAGGTGTAGCCTCTCCATCCTTGTCCTCACTTCCAGTAGCATCTGAAGTACCCCCAGTGCCATCTCCTGCCTTCATTTGGCTGTTTTATGCACCATCCCTTCTCTCTTGCTGTGGTTTTCTCTGCACCCAGTTCCTGTTTGCTTGTTTGCTCCTCAGCCTGGGTTTTTCTGGCCATGTCTTCAGGAAAACATGGTCTGTGGGTATTATGTGTAAATAATCACATTGGAAAACTCTTGAAGATGCACTGAAAGAGGGTACTTGCATGGCCAGAGGACTTTGGATGTACAAGCAGAAAGCTAATAGCTGGCTTGAATTCATTTGGGCAATCTGGCCCTTATCCCAGCCTCTTTGAAAGATCCTCATCGTTCACAGAGAGGTTTTCATTCACTCTAGCATGCACTTTGTATTTCACTGTGTAATGTATCCTTCCATACACTCAAGGAAAACAACTTAGAGAACTAATTGCTGAACTCTGCAGATGTGATACTTTGAATGGGTTATGTTAGATAAGAGTTTATGTTAAGAAAGAAGAAATGTTCTGGAGGAAAATTATTGTTTAGGGAGTATTGATTTGCATGAATTAATGTTTTCACTTCAGTTGATCGTTAAAAATGGATACTTAAGTTCAGCTGCATTTTTAGTGTAATATAAATGTTTCATTAGTTATGAACCTAGCTGAAGTCCATTGGTTGGTTGGTTAGTTTGGCTTTTTTAAGTCTTCAAACTTCATTTGGCATTGGGTCAAACTCTGCCAAACATGGTTTGTTGTTGGGTTTTTTTAATTTCAGTTGAAAAAAGTCCCACATGGTCTCAGAGATGAGAGAGTGCTTTGGAGTTCTCAGTGATGCTTCCTTATTCCCTTTAGACAATCCTCCCCAACCTACTTACCAGTAAAATTAGGGGTGGTGATAATGATCCCACCTGACAGTTATTGTAGAAATTAGATGATGAATACTTGTAAGATACAGTATTTGTACAAAGGTGGTGTCTTACTAGTACTGCAGGAGTAGTCATCTGTCACACACACACCTCAGATATAGAGTCCACAATGAACATTTTGGGCTTTGGAAGTTAAGTACCTTTTACAGAACTCAAATTTTAGTTGTTGTGGCAGTTTTTATTACACATTTCTTATATTTTAATTCAGAATATAACTCTGGTCTCTAACTCCTGCCAGTCATGGATTTATTTGCCCTAGAGTTTCAAGTTTTAGCACGAGGTGTCTATGTAAAAGTCTCAGCACTGCTCAGCAGTTGTTAGTAATGAACAAGACATAATGCTTGAGTTTAATTTAAACTCATTTTCTCCCATGCAGCTGAGTGTTGGTGACAAATTGAGAGGGAAGGAATAAACCCCAGCAACTGTGTTTTCAAGCAACCCAGTGGAACAGAAGGGTAGGTATATTTACTTTCCATAATTCTCTTTAATTATCTGTCATTTCTGCATCATGCTTACCTTGATTGTGTTGAAAGGGAGGCTGCAGATTTAGGTAGCTAAAGAAGAAGAGACTAAAGATGATATTTGTGTGAGTCCAGTCTGATCTAATGGGAGCAGAAATGTGAATGTGGAGCTGTCCTTAGTGGAGCACTGGGAGAGTGGGTCAGGGCTCTGGAGAGAGGAGTCCAGCTCTCCTGAGAGTCAGCAGAGCCTTGAGCTGAGGGCTCACAGCTTCTCCATTAGGAAGCCCTGCTCCTCTGCAGGTAAGCTCTGTGCCTAAAGGTTGACAAGTACCTGGAGCTACATACCTTCTGCCAGTGTGACTCTGCTGGTACCAGTGAGTAAACACTGGAGAAGGCGGCACAGCGCGCTCTGACCTCGGGCGATGCTTCAGCGAGGGGCTCTGGCTCCTGATTAACCGGTACTGACAGGCGGTCAGCTGGACTCTCACGCACTTACCAGTGAGCTGAGGTACCTGGATTCTCCAGGCCTACACTCCTCTCCTTTTAGACATGTATCAAGCACACAGAGCTGTTCTCTCCAGCAGTCAGTAGCTCAGTAAAATGTGGAGATCACATCTAATTCCATGAATTTCCTTCTCTTTCAAGGTCTACCAGTCCCTTCCAAGAACCCCACAACTGTTATCCTGGTTCAGGGTTGCTTCTTCCTGCTGGCAAACCACCTAAGGAGGAGCTGTTTGTAGGTGTTCTGCATCCAGGCAACAGAAGTGCTCAGCTTTTTGCTCCTTTGTCTTCAAAGGGCCCTGCCAGTTGTGACATGAGCCGTTGGATAATCGTGGATGTAGAGGTAATTCAAAGAGCTAATCAGAGACAGACATAAAAAATAAGTTATCTTCTGGAATGCAGAAAGCTAGGTAGAATGAAAAGCAAACCTGAAAACAGTGAATCTGTTTTACATCAGTGAAGGCAAGAGGATCTTACTGGGGATTAGTTTGGCCTTTGTCAGTGCATGGTGCCGCACTTAACACAAGTTCCATAGCAACGAATTTTTAACTTGAAATTCCTGGGTGCAAGAGTGCACATTAACTAGAAAATGGACTTGGGTTTCACTAAGATCATTAAAAACTAGCTTTATCCTTTTTTCCACCCACCATCCTGCTCATAAAATGGACTGACTTTTGAAGTCCTTAATTAAGGATGAAAATTTAGTGTTAGGCAGATGCCATCGTTTACTTCCTACCCCTCCAGCAAAACCCCACGTGTTTTGCCCAGGCTCTGGGGCTGTAGGATGGGTTGTGATAAGCATCTGCAAAACCTGCAGCACATGCCCAGGGACTTGTAGTCAGATGAGTCATATGTTGCATGGGCCAAGTTTAATCCCAGAGAGAATGTTACAACACAGGAAGAAACCCCTGAAAATAACAGGAATTGGTACAGTATTTGGGCCGTAAACACAGGTTAGAACAGCCTGGATATTTGCTTTAATCCTCTCTGAATCTATTTTGAATTGCAATGTTCCTACTTGCTAAACCACTTTCCATTTTTGCTCTGTTTTACCATGACATAAGGAGGAGGGATATTTTGGAAACTGGAAAACTGCCACTTGCACCAGAATGGCACGCCACTAATTTTTGCAGGTTTTTTTGAACTGAGCATCTCCAATCTGAAAGCTCTGTCAAGCCTCTGCTTCTAGGATTCCCCACAGAGATCCCCACCCTCCTACAAGGCAGGACATGCCCCAGGTTGCAGGGCATTTGTTCCTTTCTCTGCAGGCTACACTGCCTCACCTGCAGGCACTTTGAGATGACAAATAATATTTGAAAGATGGGGCAGTTTGAATTGATGGGCTCTTCAATTCAACTGACAAGGTAGCCTTAGAGGAGCAGTTTGAATTGATGGGCTCTTCCTCCCTTAGAGGAACAGATTCCATGGGCCCAAACATCACCTAAAGATCAGGAGTTCAAGTGCATCCTTAGTTGTAGGTAGGGTGAGAACTCTCTCTGCAACGTGCATTGCTGTAGTTTACCAACATTTCAAGCAAAGGTCAAGGAAAAAGGTCCACAATGTGCCATGAGACTGGTCTACATGAAGGGTTTGGCTCTGTGGCAGGGAACCATCCATGCAGCTTGTGGGCTGGGTTGGAAGAGGGATGCTTGTGACATCCTTAGCCAGGGAAATGCCTGACAATAGGCATTGCAGTGGCTGATGTTGCACAGTAGCTTGGGGTGAAGCAAACTGAATGATAGGTAAGAGCTGGAGATGAGGCTTCATTTTGGTTCTTTTTTTTTTAACCTTTTTGTCCCAGTATAATGAAATATTACAAGGCTCTTGCCTTGCACATTTGCTTATTTATGCTCTGCCATATGTTTGGGTGTGGTTTAGCAGGCATGACAGGTAGCCAGGTTTGAGAGAGAGTCTCCAAATGTGTACAGTGGCACAGTGAAGCCTCTTGTATAGAGAGGTAAACGAGCCTCACTCCTCTATTTTTTTTCCTTTTCCCTTGAGCAGAAATTTGGGAAAGTCATTTAATGTCACCTAGTGAGTTTTAATGGAGGCTTGGAAGAAGAAGAAGGAAAAAAACCCAACCTCCTGTGTCCGCTTGTTTCTTAAGTACACCACATTACCCACAGCCAGTCTCACCACTCCCAAAGAAAGTTTGTGTAAGTCCTAAAATAATTTCATTCCACTGGCCCACAAATATTCCCATTTGGTCAGCCTTATATAGAGTAATTACTGTTTAACATGGCACCACAGCTGGGTCAGGGCTTATTTTGGGTTATGAGTTATAAAAAGCTGTTTGTAAAAAAAAAAAATAAAAAAAATGACTGTGTTTGTCAATCTGTCATTCTAAACAAATGAGTCTAGAAACTTGTTAGTTTGCTTACTCTTTTTTTTCTGGTTTTGCCTTAAGAGTCAGCATTCATGAGAGCTCTGGCATTAGTGCCAAAGGCACCCAGCCATCCCATCCCAGTGTGTTTAGATACATCTGCACTTCAGTGGCACAGCAGGTCATTGTTAGGTAGCCAGGTGCTGTGGTGAAGCCGAGTGGGTACCGTGGGGTGGCACATGCTCAGGAGATGGGGCCAAGGTTTTACTAACAGAGACACAGGGGATTCATCTCCATGGGCAGGTGATGGGTGTGATGGGTGGGAAGAAACACCTTGAGGGAAGTGTCCTGGCTCTGTGCTCTCACCCAAACAGGTCTCCACACTTGATGTGCCCACGGTGCTGTGTGCAGAGCGGGATGTTCATTCCCTCAGCCGTGCTGGGCTGTGATTAACACTTTTAGAGACCGTGGCCAGTCCAACATCAAAGTTCCTTCTAATTTCAATAACTTTGATGTATACATATCTATATATACACCTCTATTTCATATTTGTGCATACATGGGTATATATGTGTGTGTGCAGCTAGAAAAAATAAAATATGGCTTTGTATATATATATAGGTGTCGTTTCTTATTTGCTACTAAAGTACAGGTGTGTCTGTGGGAAACAAGTTAAGTTCTTTATTGTACAAGAGTGCAGGAAGTTGAGTGTTCTGGTCTCTGATATGATTGCCTGTACTGGGCCTGTTTTGCCTCAAAATTAGCATCCCAGTCTGTATCCCAATGTTTTAGTAATCATAGAAAAGAATGTTCTCTGCTGGGATGGAGCAAGAGGCTGTGGATCAGGACTTCAGGTTTGGTTCTTTTTCTAAAAAATTTACAGCCTGGGACAATTGTTAGCACTTTTCTGTACCTCTGTTTAATGGCAAAATGGGACTAGTAACACTGAGTTACATTGCAAAGAACTATTTAGAGACAAAATTTAGGTTTGGAGACCTTTTACTATCCTTTTGCATCAGAGAAAGAGAGCAGTTATGAGAAGTATTCCTGTGGTTTGGCTTTATTGATGACCTGAGCTTCTTGAGAAAATGTATTAATGAAATTGAGCTGGGAAACAATCCAGAAGCAGATAGACAGAAATCATATACCTTCATGGACAGTTATACAACATGCTAAGTAATGATGGCCATATCCTGGGCTATTTTCTCATGAAAAATTCTGAAATGCATATGGAAAATAATTTCCTCTCTAACAAAAATGACAAGATTGACATTTCAGTAATTTTTAAGGCAAGACAAATCTGAAAAGAAGTATGTTGGGAATTCCAGATATCTGAAAACAAAATTCAATCTGGGAATTAAAAAATGGCTCTTGGTTTTCTTGGCTCCTTGTTCTCCACCAGCTTTGCCAGGCAGGTGGTGAGTGGCTGCCTGGAAGTCCTGAGATCCAACCCTTGGACCAGAAGCAGATATATCATGATAAGCAGAACTGGGGTGGGGAAACAGAGCTGCAGACAGAATTTTTCCTTCACTTGGGGTTTGAGGTGTCCTGTCAGGTCATCCAACATACTATGCCTTATACTCATGTATTTTCTATTCCTGTCACCCCAGGTGGTGCCTGCTAAGTGCTGGTGAAGAGGTGCACACCCATCTTCTTCACATGTCTTGCTGAGGACAGGGGCAACGTGGTCATTGAGGACTGAACATGCTGCCAGGTAAGGGAGCTCACCTTCCTTCCTAGGTGGTGGAGCAGTCACAAGTGAACTAGCTACCACGATATTTATAGCAGCATAGGTTATAACAGACCAGCTCTGACTCTGTGTTGGATATTTCCTACCTGTTTGTGGTAAGAATCTATTTTTCCATCTACAGAAAATCTAATAGGTCCAGATAAATTTTGTGTAGGTACTAACAGAGGGAAAACAAGTTTGATCCCAGGCTGTCAGGGAATGAATCTTTTCCACTGTAGGTTGCTGTTTGAATTAGTCTGAAAGAGCTTTCATTTTATTTAAAAGGCTTTTATTGATCAAAAAGACTTTGTTCATAGGCTCTATCTTCTTGAGTGGCTGAAGGAGGCTTAACTCATGATAGGAGTTCTTATTTGAGTTCATTTTTATCATCTCAGCTGTTGCTAAATTTCATGCTTCTCTTCTCCATAAAGGTAACTGGTAAAGAGGCACATGGTTTAGAGATAAAAAAAAATAAAATAAAATCCAAACAGAAAAGTATATGTTTCCTTCCAGCCCATTAATTTTCTTTCATGGAGCTCTGTACCAGTTTGAATGCACAATTGGGAGGAATCAAAACACAGACATCTAGACTATTACATAAGATCAAAAAGAGAACAGATTTGTTTTGAAGCTGGGTATAATGTGTTTGTCCGAAGTCATGAACAATTTTGAGAGCTCAGAACATTCTTCCTGTTCTGCCTCAGGATGAAATGTAGATCATACAAACTGCAGAGAGATCCCAAAATACTCGAAGCAATTTAAATAACTGTAGGCCTAATTCAGAGTCCTGAAAGAGTGAGGCCAAGCAGGGATTTGAACCTGATTTTTATCTGAGCTCTTCTCTTTCCTTCTTTCAACTTGAAGTTTCTTCTTCTATTGAAGAAACCATGCCATGGATTTCATAAAAAATGGATTTATTCAGGTCAGGCACCTAGGATTTTTATTTAAATGATCCAGTGTTTTGTGTTCAACCGCCTGCACCTCTGAAATAAACAAGTAGATTGGTCCTGGAAATTTCCATAGAATTTTTTCCTGTGTCTTGCCTCATAATTGTATTGTTTTACAGCAGCTTAAGTTAGAGCTCTTCCTAACTGAACCTCTGTGTAATGTAAAGGACAGAGAGCAAGTGGACTGTCCAGGCTAGGAAGATGCAGTGTTTAGGGAACAGCCTGCATCCACTGAATGTGCATCCAGCCACAGTGGATGGCTTTGCTGCGTTCACTGACCTTTGGCAGCCATATACCATGTCTGCTAGGAACAGGCAGGAACCTGAACTGAGCTCTGGCTGCTGCCAGACACTTGCAATCCTGAACAGAAAAGGAAACATCAGTTTGTCGTCCGTTGTCCGGATGCTGACTCACCTGTGTGGTGAAAGAAAATAGCCAAAGGGTTACTATTGCACCAGTGTCCCTCTTTGCCTGGCTATATTTCACCAGCTGCTTTACTTGGGCATGTTAAACTGAACAGCTTTAAGGCCTGGGGCCAGTTCAGTCCTTCATCACACCTGCCTTGTCCATACTCTCGGTGCCCTGGTGTCCACCGTCCTCATCATCAATCATTAAGTTTTATCCTGCAGTTGGTTTTAAAGCCATTGGCAATATCTGATTGGTTTGGATTGGGGCTTCATTGGTGCACAGGGTCAATTCAAGCCATTTTGCTTGTAGTTGGAAACCTGTTCCAAGTCATCTGCCTCTTCTTCACATCTACCTTGACCTGGTCTGGTCACAGCAGCAGCTGTCCCACTGCTGCTGCCCAGTAATGGGGTTTTGGTGGAGTGGGGCAAGCCAAGCTGTCAGGGATGCTGCAAGATGAAGGAACTTCTATTGCCAAATTTCTGAAGGTTGGCAGTGCCCAAGCAGCACTGCTGTGGTCCTGCCACTCATTGTCTGTCCCAGTTCAAGCCAGGGAAACTTCCTCTGGCTTTGGGGAGTACTTCCATGCTCCCTGCCTGCCCTAGAAGGCCTCCTGGTGCCTTCAGACCAAGCAGCTTGCTTAAAGCTTGCTGCAGCAGGTATCACTTGTGGTACTGCAGGGAAGAGGATTCCTCCTCTGCTGTCCACCCTTTCCTTATTTTCAGAGTTAGGGAGGCCCATTCAGACAGGCTGCCAGGAGGAGTTTTGCTCTGTGCCCCAGCGCTCAGGCAGGATGCTGGCGGTCCCCAAATCCTGCTGGTTTGCCCTCAAGGTCTGGGTCTGAGCTTCTTGTCAGGTAGAGCCTGGCCTGAGGTCCAGGATTAGAGCCTGCAGCAGCTGCATTTTGCTGACAGCTCGCTGCTTTGCTATCAGTCTGCCATCTACACTCACCTCTGTGGCCAGTAAGGCTCATCTGTGCTTATCTGAGCCAGGGACAGAGGCAGCAAGAGGTGTAATGCAAATGTGGCATCACAGCCCTGTGCCTTCTCCTGAACTATTGATTATGTGTCTGATTTGCTCTCCCCTGATAATAGGCTATATGTAGAAGCCAATAGGGTGAGGAGGAGGGAAACCTGTCTTGATCATTCGATGCAGCCAGGGAGCCAATGAGAGAAGGAAGCCCATGGATTGGGCTGGAAGAGAGCAAGGGTAGGGAACGGTCTTAGCAGCAGCACAAAGCAACTCTTTCCCCCTCCCACTGTGCAACTGTGCTGGAAAGTTCCTGATGATGTTCCTTAATGTTTTTTGTCAAGTATGTATATGCCAAGTTTGTATGTGGTTTGTGTGACTTTGCCACATGTGTGGGTTTACCCCTTTCTCTAGGATCTTTTGGAAAGGGCAGAAGGGCAGAAGGGAATCTGTCATTTGTCCTACTGAAACCAACCAGTGACCTCAGGGTAAAGGGATCTGCTGCTGGATTCAATTTTGTGCAAGACCTGAGAACAGCACTTCTGTATAGTCTTTTTTGTGCTTGATATCTTCCTCTTGACATCTCTCCAAGACAGCCTGTTGTTGAAACAGTTTCTTGCTAGTTTGCTGTGACAGTGGGAGCAGGACACCTTGGCTAAATTCTTGTCTCTGCTGAGGAGCCCTAATATGAAGCCAGGTGAATCCTTATCCATGAAAACCCAGATCATGTAATCTGGTTGCTGGGCTCTCTGGTCTGGGACTTAAATGACAATCTCTCTCAGTTGAGCCCTCCCTGTGTTCTGAGAGCTGAGAAAAGCCTGTTCAAGGCACCATACTGCTTTGCCTCTCCTATTTTATCTGCCTTGCAGCAGGAAATGTTCTTTCTGTGTGTCTGCCTCTCTCCTGGTCAGTCTATCATTGCTTTAACCAACCGAAAATGAAAATGGCAATTAAATTTGTCCAAACCTTCTGAACATTTATTGGAACTAAACATTGGCACTTTCATCTCTCCCTTGAAAATGACCTTCCTCGTCCTCCTCTCACCTGCTGCCTCCCCTGCTCATGAGCATTCACACGTTTAGCTCACTATTTGCATGCTGATAATGGACATGGATTTTGTTAGCCCTGCATCTGTCGAGACGGCGGGGACAATAATAGAAGCACCGTCGGGACCAATAGATATTGGTCTTAGGAGTGTGTCCAATAATGTCTGGGTCAGGGAGCCTTTAACTGCAGTGTCAGGGAATTTAGTCAGCTGTCATCGCTTCTTAATTAAAAATAGCTGAGACTCACTTACATTCCATTGCTGTGTGTTAGCTCATTTGTCATCTTGTCCTCTGCTCTCCTGCAAACCCCCTCAACACCTTCAGGAACAGACAATGGAGAGAAATTCTTGCAGCAGGTAAGAAGACAAGGGGGCAGGGACTGGATAACCCCTGCCATAAGCTGATCTTTGGGTCAGGATTTTGCAGGTGTTCAGCAGGATTCAAAGGGGTTGGGGATAAATAACAGTGCAGTATGAAGTACACCCTGTGTATTTTACATACAAACCAGTGCCTGCACAGGGTTGTGTGGAGGAATGAATCAAACAGTAGCTGTCCTGGGGTCACAAGAAACTTCCCTCATGGAAAAACCAACTTGTATTTTTCCATCTTGAGTTTCCAGCATCTTCCTCTGGCCCAGTGCTCTCAAAGGTGGGATGTTTTTTTCCCAGTGTGGTCCAGTCAGACCTTTGCTATGTACATAAGTGATTGGATTCCTTGTCCCTTGCTAAATGGAATTTAGTGGTAGCTGTGATTGCTGTCACCTTCCAGCAGGTTTCACTAATTTATTTCTGATGCTCCTAAGGGGACAGGGAGATGGGAGGTTACATAGAGGTTCAAGAGCTGCAGAGGGAAATAAATAGCATCCTGTAATATCATCACCAAAAGAAAATGTGTCACAGAATCACAGAATCACACAAACCCACTCCCCCTGCCAAAAAAACCCAGGGAATTTATTGTGATTCTAGCTAAGACTTGGAGCCAAGGGACAGTTTTGGCATAGGGAGAAGTTTTCTGGCTTCCTTTTTACAAGTAAATCAAAGGTGGAAGGGCATTAGACTGACTGACTTCCTGAAGTGGAGGTTGCATCCGGATTACCATATTTAATTGTCTGTGATTGACCTATCTTCCATGATTTTTTTCTAATCCACTTTTGAATCTGTTTATATATTTCTCCTCCACAGTGTTGGGTGGTGACGAGTCCCACCATTAAATCACATAGTGTTTGAAAAAGTTCATCCAGGATGTCCTGTACAATGCTATCAATCTGTCCAGTAAGTAGATGGATGGCTGCTGCCAGGGCTTCAGGTTCCCTCAGCCCAGATCAACGATAATTCCCCTTGAGACCACATCCATCCCTTGCACTCAAGAAGGGAAGCAGCACCAGACCTCCTGTGCTTCACCACCCAGCTTGGACTGCAGAGGGACCAGTGTTAGCTCTGCAGTCCTACTACTTGGTGGTGACTTGGAAAGAGAAATGCCATCTCTCCAAACATCCACCCATTCCTTCTTCCCCCAGTTTTATGTGCTGAGCATGATGCCCTACAGTCTAGGATATCTCTTTGGTCAACAGGGTCAGCTGTCCTGGTTGTGACCCCTTGTTTCTGCCTCTCACTCCACTCCTGGTGGGATATAGTGAGAGGCAGAAACCCCCCTGATGCTGTGTAAGCTCTACTCAGCAATAACAAAAACATTTCTAGATTATTGACCTGTTTTCAGCATGAACCCCAAAGGACAGCCCTGGAGTAGCTACTCATAGGACAAATAAGTATCCCAACCAAACCCAGAACAACAAGGTTGCCCACTGATTTGACTAAGTACTGTTTGGGGATTTTGAGTTACTCTGAAATGTGCTGGTACAGGAAATTGGAAGCAACAGGTAAATGCTCAGCTGAACACCAGAGCATCAAGCAAAGGACAGACTTTCATGTTAGTAGAGACATTTTCAGACTGCAATTTTTTTTAAAAAAAAAACTAATTAAGCTCTGATGACTTCAGCTGTATTTTCAGCCTCTGATTAAGGCCATGATACTAATTAAACTCTTGAATTATTAAAAATGCAAATACTCAGACCTGTGTGCAACAGCAGACTTATGTTTCCATGCTCCAGGACAGCAATGGGAATATTTGGCAGAGTCTCTTGTGGTGCCAAGTTTTTCATTTCCTTTTTTTTTTTTTTAAAAACATGGCTGCACTCCACTTGATGCAGAACTAAAACCATCAGCTGCCACAGTAAATGTCTCAACTGCCTCGAAGCTAGACAAGAAAGTTTGATTAAAACACAGCAAAGTTTTGGAAGGAGCTCTGGGTCTCTTGACATCCTGACTGTGGTATTTTCACAGGATGGGCTGTTGGGATTGAAATACCATCTAGCCCTTAGAGAGTGAGTCTGCTTTCAGTAGCAAAACTCTTGGAACTGCATTTTAGCAACCTACTTTGTTGTCACAGCTCAAGAGCATGATGAATTATTTAGACCTCTAGCTGTCCTCCCAGATCTCTCTCCCTGGCATCCCCTACGAGGATACATATGTCTTCAGTGAGACATGTGCACCAGGAGGTCTGACAGTGGCCTTTCCTTCCAGGTGTGTTTTGGTTGTGGCTCTGCTAAACAGTTGGGGATCTGAAGGATGTCTTGATCTCTTTACTGTCAACTTCTTAGCACCTCTTCTGCATAATACCCATCCATATGTCCAAATACATCTTTTGAAGCAGGATTTTGTAATCATAGGTGGGGCTCACCAGTGGATGGATAGTCCTGCAAAAGTAAAGTTAGCTGGTCTTTGAGGTAAGACAGTGTTCTGTAGGCTGGCAGTTGGGAAAGCAAATACTGGTTCACCAGTGCTGCCATGTACCATGTGTCGTTATTATAAAAGGTTTTGCACAGCTCCAGAGCCAAGAGCTCTGGTGACACCCCGAGTCCCACTCCTGCATCACCGCTTGTACCCTGGCCAGACTTTTGGATGTGCAGCCCTTCTTCTGGTTGAGGCAGTGGCCTGTGGGACTCATAAGTGTCTGGACCATCCTGTAGCCCTTTTGCATTGCTGGCAATGTTTGCAGCCAGTACCAGCTGGGATATTAGAAGGATGTGCCAGTAGGCAGCCTAGTTATAACCTGCCCAGAGGGAAGTTTCTTCCTATTGCCTGTTTAGTTCATAATAGAAACATAAAAAAAAAAACCCACAGAAAACAAAAAAGGTGCACAAGGCACTATTCAAATGTCACAAGTGTGTGTTATATTGAACCCTCGCTGGTGGGAAGTGACAACAGTTTATTGGGAGTCACTTATCAGATAAAAACATGACCCAGTGTCTAACGGTTGTGTCCAGTCAATGGCAGGTGTGATGGTGAAGCTATGCCATTTTTTCCTTCCCCTCTCGACTGTCCTTTCAGCATGTTAAAGAAATAAGAGGTCATTACTTTACCTATGACAACTGATTTTTTTTTTT
>VXBZ01012276.1:480064-517875 GCA_013399135.1 Heliornis fulica
GGTGGGTGGGGTGGTGGGAAGGAAAGGAAAAGAAAGCCAGGGAGTCACTCCATGCTGAGATTTTGTACTTTTGTGTCTCCTGAAGTGAATACATCAGTCAGGAATCAAAGGTTTGAAAAGTCATTCAGCCCCTCCAAATGAGAAGGCGAACCATCTGCACGACACGATGGAGCTCTCCTCAAAGGCTGCAGGCCAGGGCTGGTCTCAGTGACACCAGGGTAAGCCTGGAGTTATCTCCACCAGAGTTACAACCAGCTCACCCAGGATCTCGTGTTCTGGCCTGGTGCATGAGTCTTCCTGCCAGAAAAACGTTTTGGACCCAGCCCTTGAGTGTTGTATCACCATAGTGACGGGCTCCTCGGCTCCAGAGCTGGTGAGGAATTGCTGTGGGGTTGTCCGATGTTAATTAATCCCTTTTAGGCAAAATTGGAGCTCAGTGGAAACTGCAAAGACAAGGCAGCCTATTCAGGGCTCTGCAGCCTCTGGCCCTCTTCGATTTTTGAGCAATATGTCTTGCCCTGAAGTCCCACATGCCACAGCAAATCCCTTGTGTTCCCTGGATGATAGAGCAGTGATGGGAAGTCAGTGGGAAGGGAAGATGTGTGTGTATCCTTACAGCTTTGCAGATCATGCTTCTTGCAAAGCCTGGGTTGTGATGCCACCTTCCCAAGGTGCTGCATTTTTGGGTGTGAGCCAGACAGCAGCCAGGATAAGTGAACACAAAGGAAGAGCTGGATCTGAGGCACTGGTGGGCTTGGATTGAAGTAAGGGATTGTAGCTAATGGCTGGAGATTGACATCTCCAGAGGTACCTTTCTCAGTGCCTTGAGGATGTCCCTCACCTGAGGTACCTGAAGCACTACCCTGAAGGTGAGATGTGTCCAGTCCTAAGGACATGTCCATGGGGAGGAAGATTCCCAGCACTAGTCCTGATTTCAGTTAGCCACAGCAGGGGGTCACAGGGATGTTTGGATCCTGAGAGCTAAACTGCTCCTGTGAAACCAACCTTCTTCTATGTGCTGCTCAGTGTTTCTGGATTTGGATTAGCACACTCAGACACAACTGGAGGGTTCCTGACCCCAGGATGCAGACATACCCTGGGCTGCATCCCAAAAGATGCCAAAAGACATTACCCAAGCCAGCAAATGCTTTGGGGTTCCAGTATCATATTGATGGACACATCTGAAATCAATATACTTCACTGGGTTTAATATGACAGACCAAACCACAGATTTCTTATCCATGTTTGCATGGAACCAGGATTTGTTTCAGGCCAAGAATTTTGTGTTGTTTGTATATCTAAGATGTGTTTTTTTGGAAGCTTAGTGGGAAAAGAAAAAGAAGCCCTAACTGATGAGTGTCAATTATGTTCATTTTGGCAGCTGGATGAGAAGGGAATGGCATTGTGAAGGAAGGATTACTGAGGCCAGGTTCAAGGTGTATTCAGAGGGACTCCAAGTGCTGTGCATTCCATGTACCATCCCCAGGACAGGTCAGTACCTTTTCCCTGAAGTCAGAGGTCCATGGGTAGTGTCTCCCCATGGATAACTCAGCCCCTGCATGTGGATTTAAAGGTGATAAAAATGCCACAATTGAAATTCACTTGTATCTAAAAGGAGTGACACAGTTGTAAGGCTTAAATGATTTAAAACAAATTGTACTAGATCAAATGTTTTATTGTAAGCAAATGGCTGATGAAAAGATGTTTTGGAAAGTGCTTTGTAATGAGGCAGACTGAGTCAGCTTTGTGTTTTCTGTTTTTTTGGATGGCCTTTGGGTTTTTTGTGTTAACCCGACTAGGTAGTTTGCTTGGAAAAGTCTGTGGATTCTGGCTTGTTATTTGCAACTTGCTGAGAACACTGTGACATCTCTAAAAATACAAATAATAATAGTGGTAATGAACAGCAGCTTGTCAAAATCTTTTATGATGGTTTAGGAATCCAGGAATTTTTTTGCTCTCTGATTCACCCCTTGAAATATCCCACGCTTTGATTTCTGTCTTTGGGTGCCAGTGATGCACAGCTAAGAGCTGGGGCAGTTCCTCAGAAGTGGAGGGCAATTTTCTTTGAAAGAGTTTTGGACAGAGCCAGATCTGCAGGTCACACATGGCTGAGTCCTGGGTGGCTTCAGGAGAAGTCATTCCTTAATCTGGCAGCCAGGGTTTGATTCACCTGCTTAGCAGTTTAAGTTCCTTGAAGTTCCCATAACCAGAACACAGTTTTAGGATGGCTTCTTGGTGCTCTGCTCATTCCTTCAGTTAACTTCCACGTGGTTTCTGCATATTCTGTGTCTGAGAAGACCAGGTGCCAGTGCAAACCATTCCTGCTTCACATTTTTGGCTTACTGTGAGACTGAAAACTTTCTAGGTGCACAGTGATTTGCAGGGTAAGTGCACTAGAGCAGTTCTCACTCATAACAGTGTGGGCAAACTCCCCCAGTCAAAGACTGGCTCTGCCTAGCATGAAACATGTGCCTGGGCTGCCTGGGTCACGGTCCTGTGCTTCCCTTGGGTGTGAGGGCAGAAATAAATGGGTGCAAAAGGCAGCTCAGGCTTGAGGCAGGTTGGAAAGTGTCCATCTCTCCTGCTAATCGTGGGCAGAGTCGAGGGCACCACGGAAAGGGGACGGATTCAGGACGCTGCTGTGCAGGCCTCTGAATGTGCTGCTGAGAAAGATGCCAGATCTCTGTATGGGGTGTCCTGGTTTGGGAGCTGGTGTGGGGATACAGAACCAGATGTTTATTGGGTAGCAGGGACATGACTTCATTTTCTTTTCTTCTTAAGCTTATCTGAGGGGAGGAAACTGTAGACGTTATCTTGTTCTGAGTGGAAAAACTGATTTCAAGTGCATATGTTTGAAGCTAGCAGCAGTGTGAGCCAGGTTTACTTGGCTAAATAGGCATATGAGGCTGCAAAATCTGACTGAGCCTCATTAGAAGCCAGGATGCCTCCCAGCACTTAAAGGTTTCTTTTAAGATTATGATGAGCTGACAAAACACATTAGTGAGAGGTGGAATTGGTATGAGCCATGTTCAGCATTTTACTACTTAAAGGCAGCAACAAGAGGCCTCTGTGAACAGATCAGGACCAGGAATGTGCAAACCAGGGTTAATTCACCCCACTTATGTTTTGGTGTTTAACACCAGTACCTAAGTTAGTTGCCCAAAGCTCTTGGAGTCGATGGGGTGAGCTGAATCACCTCTGGAGATGCTGCTGGTGTGCAAGAGACCCCTCTTAACAAGGGGTCTCAGTTACCTGCACCTTGTCAGGTGAATGCAAGCCATGAAGTGGGTGTCCACACATCACTGTGAGAGAGCACATGGCCCATGTAAACTGAAAAGGAGAATACTAGGTCCCCATGAAATGGTTTGTAGAGAAGAGGCTTTGCAGTCTGCTGGCTGTCAAATGCTGCTGAGCAGTTTACACACAGGGGTGAGGATTTAAAGAGCTGAAGGAGGCCACAGAAGTAGTTTTCTACACTTCTTTCTGAGGCTGTATTCTGCTTTGAGGCAGCTCTCGTTACCACATGCCTGGATTCCTCTGCTCATCACTTGCACATCACTTTAACGCAGGCAGCACGCTGCCTGCCTGTGGGATCAAGCCATCAGCACTGGAGTGGGGCTGTAAAACAGCCATTCCTGGGCACAGCCAGGCTGCCAGGGAGAACCAGGGCTGATTCACACTGGCTGGTGGTGGGACCTATTGCTGCTGCTCAGTGCCAGCAGGTGCTTTGCCTGTCCAGGCACTGCCAGGCTTCCTCCTGCTCTACTCCCCACTTGCAGTATTTCATCTTTGTTGGTGCTGCTGTGTCCCAGCCTTGGGCTTCGTTCCCTGCTCTTGGTGTCTGTTCAGGGACTCGGTCTCATTTGCCGTTGTCCCTGTGCCAGGTTTGTAGGTGCGAGGCGATGGAGCTGCCTCTGCGTCGGGAGGACTCATGCTCGCTGGCTCCACCGTCTGGACCTGGCCCCCAGCACAGAGCCCAGCAGCCCCTAACAGGTCCCCTTGCTTTCTCTCAAAGAGTATGATTAGAGGTTTGAAACTGAGCAGACAGCTGGTATATACTCTCCCAGGGCAGCCTCTGTGCCTGGGCCTCCATTGTTTTTGTCCAAATCATATCTGATTCCTTTCCAAAAGTGTTTCAATCTGTAAAACCAGACCAGGTGCCTTTGGTTGCACTCATTCCTGAAATACCAGCTATAAACAAAAGCACTTCGGACTGGTCTTAAAATGGGGATGAAATTTTTTTTTAATTTTTTTTTTTTACTCACTTACAGCATCTGAATCTTTCCTTATGCTTTCCAGATAGAAAACTGACCTTGTTCAAATCAATCCTTGGCCTTGTACCTGATTTACTGCATCCTCTTTTACTAGATCTTCAAAATTGCTTCATGCCATGCTGTGGTCTCTGAAACCTGACCTCCATATACATTCTTTGCACCTTGACCTTTTGGGGCTTTTCACATACTGTAAAACTACCAGCAAGGCAGATGATAGGTTTTGCTGCAATGTGCTTTCCCATCCTGCTCAGTAATTTGCCAGAAGAGTAGAAAAAGCAAAGGAAACCTTAGCAGCCAGAATTGGTGGAAGTGTTTAAAAGCTCGGGTGGCCTCTGAGCCTTGGTCTAGTTCTGCATCCCTGTTAACTGCCAAGCTTAAGAGGTTTGTCCTCCAGACTGTCCTTTGTCTAAACAGCATGAGCAGTACACCTGGCACCAGGGCAATGGTAGGGCTCCTGATGCTGCCAAGAAGATGGTTACAGAGCAGAGATCTGCCAACCTTCTGTGTTGGGGAGTTTGCAAACTTCCACAACGCATCTGTTTTATTTCAGATCACGGATCGCACTGAATAGTCCTTTTGTGTGCTCTGTCTCCCACTACGAAAACTGGCTCCAAAGAAGTCAGAGATAAATATGACAACTACCATTACAGAGTATCCCCTGGATACTACAGCCTGACCTGCACCCACTGTCTGTCTTAACATTGTCAGAAATGATGTTTATATTGCCGTGTCGACTTTGTTTCTAATCGTGTAAGCAGAGATGGGCCAAATGGCCATGGAAAGCTTTTCTGTCCCTCTGTGTTCAGGGTCACTTGGAGGTCTACTGATGGGACAGGCACTTTGCCATGGAACTGTTTCCCCTGATGAATGCCATGATGTTCTGTGTATCATTCAGGGGGAAAACAATCCTGCTGGAAGTGGCAGCATTGCAAAGGTGGCCTGAACGGCACGACTTCGCCTTACAGCAGGTTTTGCAGGGATGGGCTCTGTCCACTTCTCCCTTGGGACATTAGCTTCCAAATGCCACATGCTGTGGCATTTGGAAGCTAATGTCCCAAGGGAGAAGTGTGGGCTTGGAGCAGTGACACATCAACGGGTCTGTGCACTGTTTGTGAGCATTGCTACATGGGCTTCATTTCACATCATAGAAATTCTAATGCCTCCACGGCAGGGGAGAGATGGCTTTGTGTCTAAAACACTGGATAAAGGTGTGTTTGTGCATGACAGTATGAATAGCAAGGGAATATGGCTGTTCCTGTACCTGGCAGTGTGTTTGTCATCATCTGCCTGGGAGTGTCAGGTCCCAGTAACGTGGTGAAAAAGAGGAGGACTGTTCCATTGCACATCTGAGCATTCGGGCTTTGATGCCTGAATCGGGGTTTGCATCAGTCAGTTTTATCTCCAAAGAGTGGCTGTTTTGGAATATTGACCCATTGCATTTGTCTTGGAGTATAGGCACCAGAAAGAAGTGCTTATGCTTCTAGTGCTCACAGTTTGGTTGCTGGAGTGTCACCAGGTTAAGGCATCACCCAGTGAGAGCCATTGGGAGCCCAGCTCTGCCTGGGCTGTCTCTGGACAGTGTTTGACTAGACTGCTTTTATCTCTCTACTCTGTCTGTGGGAGTTGAATCTTTGTGCAGAGACTGCATTGCTTGGCATCTAATCTGCACAAGTTGACTCAGTCAGCCTCAGAAGGCAAGGGGGGAGGGAGATAAGTAGGAGGAAGTAAGGTAGGAGTGGAAAATAACATATTTGAGGGGACAGCAGGGAGCCCAGGCTCATTCTCATCTTGGGAATTGCTCAGGACATGACCAAGTGAGTGTTTCCTGATCCCTTTTTTTGATTGTTATTTTTTTGTTGTTGTTGTTGTTTTGTTCTCCCGTGGGCCAGGAAGAAGGGATGCCTGTTGGGACATGACTGAGGGAATCCCAACATGGGTGATGCCCTCAGCACATGTCACTAGAAAGCCAAGAGTCCCAGGTGGGTGGTAACGTTGACCTTCCAAGATAGCTCAGTTGCAAAGATTTTCTTTGTATTCTTTGCTGTGGTACCTGGATTTCTGTTGAATAGGACCCATTCAGTCCAGTCCTTGCTCATGCCTTGAGACTTTTCTGCATGGAGGATATTTTAATATACACCTGCCTGTTACTGTTTGTTTTTATTGTGGGGAGATGAAGCAAAATGGAGACTAAATGGGGTCCTGTGGTAAGGGAAAGAAAATAAGAAAGTTTTCTGAAAGGTAAAAATGTGACTGGTTTTGGATAAAAGGGTTGGGGGTTGTTTCAACCTGCAGGTTGAGAAGAGAGGCCATTGTGGCAGTAGAGCTGTAAAGTAGGACAGGAAGGAGAGGTGTAGAGCCACGTGTCTTTTCAAGTACTCCAGGACACTCCAGTATAAAAGTTGCCACGTGGGTGTCAGATACTGTTATCTGTTATTATTAAAGTTGGGGACCTGCTCATGCTTTTGAAGATCAATAGTCCCACGTTCTCTAAACAGCCAGAGCAGGAATCACAGGATGCTCATTGCATGTTCCAAGGACTTCAGAGATTGAACACGTCTTTTCTTTGTCTGCCCTAATTAAATCAATAAATGGCCTTTGCATTCGCCTGTGTAGCAGGTGACAAGTTGAGCTGCTTGAGGTCATGGAAGAGGGCATCCCAGCATCCTTTGAAAAAGGAAAGGATTTTGATCCAGAATAGTCATGATGTCCCAGTTTCTTAAGTCCCTTGGGCCAGCTTGTTCCTAGAACGGGGCTCTGAAAGCAAATAGGGAAGAAGAGAATTGTCTTCTCTCAGGGATGATCTGAGAGAGTTGGTATTTCTGTTGTCTCATGTCTTCCACTGTTTACTCCAGCTGTCACCTGTTTCTTCTGTGCTTCTCTCCTATTAGCAATGCTGTGATGATAAGGTGAGCAGATTATGTGTCAGTGCTGCATTATGATTTAGTTTCTGGTTGCTCTGTAGCAGCTCCTGGGTGCACAGGCATTGATGGGAGCTGTGTTGTGTAGGCTGCTGTGAAAACCCAGTGCTTATTTATCAAGTTGAGATCACTTGAAGTGGAAGTTGGCAGAAAGAAATTTTGATCCAGGTTCTTTTGGGTCCTGTGGTTGTTTGAAATCCAGATCAACTCCAAATGGATCTGAACTTTACATGCAGTGCGTGTTTCAAGTCACTTCAGCCTGAGTCTAAGAGTGACACAGCCTCAGTCTCAGAGATGAAAACAAATGCAAATCCATGTGCTGTGCTTTGTTCTGCTGGATTAGCCTGGGTTTTTTCCCAGATGGATACAAGGGCATTTGCAGGTGTTTTCTCCATGGAGGTTGTTGTTTGACATTGGGTCCTGGCATGCAGATGTTTGAAGGGTGGCCACTGTGACTAGTGGAGCTGGGCTCTGGTAAAGCCATTGCCATTAGCAGGTTCTTGCCAGCTCCTTGGGATAAGGGTGTGGGTATGGAACCCTGAGCATCTGGAGCATGTGTCCTTCCTTCCCCAGGATTCTCTGAGGTGGTTCCACATTCTCAGAACCTCACACCTTGTTCTGGCACTTGAGGATTATGAGTATAAAATAAAGCAACACTAGTAAGTTGGGATTTTTATTTTTTTCCCCCTTTTTTTTGCTCAGGGGTATAAAAATGGTACTTTTAACCTGTCAGTTTGCATTTACAACACATCTGAGGTTTGAAAGAGGCTGTCCAAAAAGAAACCCAAGAGTAATAAGAGTGTGTTAGTAGAGCCAGTAGGCACTGAATAGTCTCTGTGGTGGTAGAAAAGCCTTAGGCTTCAACCGATTGCTAATTATGTGGCTCTATTCCTTTTTTTTAAGAAAATACCATGCAAGGTTTGTGAAGGAGGTAAAGTGTGTGAATCTGTGGAGAGTTACCAGGTTTGGGGTTGGTGGGTTTTGTCTTGCTTGTTTTGGGTTTGTTTTTTTTTTTTTTTTCCCCCTTTTTTGCCATGCCTCAATTTAGTATTAGAGACCAGGCTCTGGTTTTAAAATGAAGCTGCGTTCCCAAGTCCTGCCATCCATTTCTTAGAGCCAGTGTGTAAAGGGCACAAGTTATTCCACCTTAAAAAAAAGAAAAGAAAAAAAAAAAAGGAAAAAAAGAAGCAAAACCCACGCTGTGCAGAGCGGGAGAGAGTTACAGAAAGTGGGCCCCCTGCTTTTTTCAGAGGGGGAATGTAAGCAGATCCTTGCTGAAACTGCTTCACTCAGCAGTTTTCAGCTTGTTTTAATTGGCCTGGCCTGAAAGAATTCTGAATGCTGTACCTGTGCCAATGAAAATGCAAATGTTTCCCCGAGACGAGGCACTAGGAGCGCGTGTGCCCCAGCTCTGATAGCAGCAGCAGGGCATGGAGACACGTATGGGATGGGAGGTGGGGAGACCTCGGTCTAACTCAGCTTAGAAAACAAAGGGCTTTGGAAAATGAAGGAGGAATTAAGGCAGACCAGGGCAAAGTGAAGGGTACCTGCTGGAACTGGCTATGCCTTCATCTGCAGAGGTGCTGCCACCAAGCGCGTCCTTGCAGCCGGTGGGTATGATGGCATTAGGTACCAGTGTGTCACTTGCTGTGGGAGAACTGGGATTAGGGATTCATTCCAGGCTTGTGCTACCTGTGGGAATGAGTGGAACAGGTGGGGAGGTACCAGTGATGTTTCTGCATGTGGAGCCCAGGGGCAAGACTCCATATGCACTATTATCTGTGCCGCTAGCTCGGCTGCTTAAGTTGGGTCTCACAGTCCTGCATCCAGAGCTGGTGAATTCTCTCTCAAAGCATCAGCTCAGTGCTGGAGTCAGAATTACCAGCATGACTGACTTAATGCTCTAAGCTTGCCATTACCTTAAAACATGAAAAGATGGTTGATTAATTCTTTGTGTTTGTTTCCTGAGGCTTTTTTTTTAACAATGGATTGTCTTCCAAGGTGGAAAAAACCCCAAACCAAAGGGTTTCCCTTTCACTTAAATTTGATAGTTCCTCCCACTGGGTACATCATTACTAAGTTATAGTGTGTTTGTACAAGCATGGGGCTGGAACCTCCCCAGGTAGTCCCATACCTGCCTTTTTCCTGTATCCCATTTTTATGCTGTTCATTCCCTTGCAATGCTAGCCCTACAGAGTTACCTTCCCAGAACCTGCTGCTATGCATCTCCCTGAAATAGCTACATGAGTGAAACCTGCCCCCAGGCAAACCCCCATGAACAAAAATCCTTTGAAGCTGTTGAGTATTGATATTCCCTGCATGGGCCTGGGTACCAGAGTACCTCATATACTGAAATTCCCCATGTGCTGGGCATCCCTCCGTGTGACCATTCTCAATGCAGGTAACTCCACGACATGTGTATTACAAATTACATCCACACAAAAGTGTGTTCTTAGGCATCAATAAAACATATCTCCTCATAAAGGACACATACTAAAGTCTTGGAATGAATGAATAAGAAAAATTGCCAGGCTCAGCTTATTTTTCTGCCTCATGTCAAATTACAGCCCAGTTGTGAATTGGGAAAAGAATTAATTTTCAATAAATAGTTGATCGATTCTTTTCTGTCTTTGTAACTCCCTATACAGTAATGAATATGCATTCTTTGCATTTTCCAGATAAATATCCAGCATCTTAGGGTATTTAAAATTAGATCTGTATACATCTACAGAGCAATGATTATTCTGAATTTCATCTGAGGCAATTAAAAAGCATCATGATGACATTTAAGGTGATATTTTTCTCCCCTATGTTAAATAATTATAAATAATAATAATGATTAAACAAATTATTCTGTTCCTCCCAGTCTGGATCAACCTTTAGGTTAATAATCTAAATCATTAAAATTCATCTGTCTCTCAAAGGATTGAGCAGTTAAAAAAATTGGATGAACCTTTCCGCATAAGGGTGATTGATAATTACCAAAGCAAAGATGTTTTGTGGGTAAAAATTGTGAAGCCTCAGCAGATTGATTGAGTTATATATTGGTCAGGTTGGGGTGATATTTTCAACAATTAAACTCAGTACAGTTTTATCAACCTACATCCTCTTTGTAGGACGGTGCAGAGGTCAAGTCTAAGACTGCTTCTCTACAGGTTGGCTCTCAGGAATTTCTGGTTCACAGCTGCAAACTCATTGTATGACCTTAGGTCACTGATGGCCATTTTTTGAGTTTATTGTTTAATTACAGTGGTTGTTAGGTCCCTTTATGTTTTTATTTTATTTTTTGTTCAACTGCCTCTGAGATTGAGATTCCTCCTGACTAAGTTGAGTCATCTAAAAATCCAGCTTTCAAGACCAAGCTACCACTCAGGGGAATAACTGATAGTGTCTATCATTTCCATCTGCCTTGGGTTGGGTTGATTTGTGTCTAGCGTTTTCCTCTGCCTAAGGGTTGGTTGATTTACCCCCACAGGTGCCTAAACAGGTGAGAATATAGTTTGAAAACAAACTTTTAGATGGTTATAGCTAAAAGGTGAATTATCTCCCAGGCTGTCTCTCAGTAACCATGAACACTCGTTTCCCGTGGCCGTTGCAAAGCAATGTGGTAAAAACTCTGAAACACTGGCTAGCTTCTCTATTGACAAAAGCAATCTAAGATGACTACCTGAAAGGCATATGGACTCTTTCAGACTTCCCACCTCTCTGGATAATTAGAGACTTGCCTGGCTGCAAAGAGCCAAGGAAGAATGGATTTCCAATGCGGGAAAGAAAGATAAGGCTTTCCCTGTGGGGTCTATTGGATTGCGAATCGCTCCACCTATTTGCAGAGTTTCTCAGAAGTAAGCTTGTGTTCATCCATCTTTCCCCCCTCCCTCTAGGCTATTAAATCTCTTCCCACTCTGCTAAAATGAAACCTTCATGTTGTCTTAATAAATTGCTTTCCTTGTTGAATGTGACTGCGCTTTGCAAGGGTAACACCCCCTTCAGAGTATCAGCACCAAACAGATACCCTGTGTTCTGTAAGGAGGCTCTTTAAAATGTTGGGGGGGGCTATGAGGCAACATTGATTTCACTGAACACAGACTCTGGTTGTTGATAACACACTCCTCTGTCTTTTTCTTTTCTTTTTTTTTTTTTCTGGTTTTCTTATGCACATTTTTTAAACTCCCATCTTGTTTTGCTGCTTACACCTCCTCCCGCTTTCCCTCCCTCCAACCGGTCGCTTTCTCCTCCTAGGTGTCCCTTGCTGAGTACGAGTGCTGCAGTGCTGGTATTCCAGCTCAGATTTAAAATCCACAGAGACCCCTTAGTCCAGCCCTAGCATCCAGTGGTTGCTTGCTGCAGACAGGCTGGCGTTCCCTGGAGAACAGCCTTGCTCAGGAAATGTAGTTATTTCCGGTCTCGGCTGCAGCCAGGAAATGAGGAGGCAGCAGCAAAGATATATTTTTTTTTTTAAATTTGACAGGATTTTTTTCTTCTTTTCTTACTTTGTAGCATGGAATGCTGAGCCTGGCTGGTCCTGCAGTGAAGGGTTTATCAAAACCCTCAGCTCAGGGAGGCGCTGCCTGAGTTTGGGACGGATTGTGTCAGACCCAGGCTCAGGCTGAGGTTTGGGATTTGAAAGCGATGAAATGTGAGCAAATGATCCCAAGATTTGAAGCCAAAATAGTGACTATGACTTCATTAAAGTGTTTCTGCTTTCTGTTGATGATGTTCTCATTTGCTTGTTTGTTTGAGTGTGGTTTGCCTGGGTTTGTTTTGGTTTTGGGTTTTTTTTTTTTTCACATGGAATTAAAGAATTTAAATTTTCTTCAGAGCCCAAAGTGGTGCCTTTTGGGTGCTGTGCATGTAGGAATTCCCATCTGTTTCTACTGCAATGGAAGGGGTTTCAGATGCCACACTCTAATATCAGCCCACCTCTTCATTAATTTTAAATAGAGTTTCTTAAAATTAATCTTATGAGAATTTAAAGTAGCCAAGAGTACTTTGGTTTTAATGGAAGATGTGTGGCTAATCCCCTAGATAGTTTTAAAAATCTCGTTCTTATTAGTGTGAATATCCCATAAATTTCTACCACAAGTAGTGGTTAAAACACTGAAATCAGGTATTTCCAATGAAAATGAAAAATAACAACGGTAATCATTCAGTGGACTTGGGTGGCATTTGAGAAATGTGTTATTTTTGAGCAAAACAGAAGAGAATTCTTAAGGATTTCAAATTTAGCTATTTTCAGAAACAGGCCCACACTTTGAAATGCTCTGGAGGAAGCTTTTCCTGTACCTGTCCCTCTCTTCCTTCAGAAAAAAAATAGATTTGAACAGAATTTACCATTTCATCAAAATATTTACTACTCTAAATGATGTAATATGTATTCACTCCAGGTGGATTAAAAAGATTTTGTGCAGATACCGAATTTTTCTTCAGTATAAGAAAATATAGTAGCAAAGCTAGTAAATGTCACAGCCAAAAGTTATTTCTAATGAGAAACAAAGCATTTGTTTGGAAGCTTTTGAATGGATATTTCTGTGATATTTAAAGGTTTTTCCTAGTTTTATTCCACACACAAAGGCTGTTTCACCATTAGCCTGATTTTTCCCAGGCTGTTTCAACCGTGGCTCCCTTGAAGCTCCTGTGGTCACAAAGAAAACATTTATTAGTGCGTTGTGCTTCATTAGTGCTTTGGAACCTAAATGACCAACTGTGGGCCAAAATCTTGCCATCTCCATACAGAGGGGAATAAGAGCTGAGCCTGCTTATCACAGGAGAGCCCAGGGTTTCCCAGCAGAGGGGTGGGTGGCAGCAGCCCTGTGTACCCCCTGGTGCCACAGCTAGAAGCAGCAGCGGTGTTTAGGGATAACAGTGTGTGTTTGGAAGGATCCAAGCTGGATCGTTGCCTTTGTGTGCTGGGGGTGGTATGGATGCTTGGTGTTTTTACTGGATCCCTGGGAGTTCTCTCTAAATCTGTGTTGCTCTGATGCTTTGGCATTGCCTGCCTTGTTGTGTTTTGCTTTCCACAGGTAGGTCTGTGTTTAGGTTGGCGAAGCGAGTTAGGTGCCGCTCTGTTGCTGGAAGAGCAGTAAAGCTTGCAGACTGTAGGTCTGAGCAGACAAAGGGGAGGGAGAGAAAGGGGGAGTGACTTGCTTATAGTCATCCAGAAGGAAAACATAAATCTTCTGACCTGCAATACAGCTCTTGTTCCCTTAGCACCCACTGCCTTGCGAGCTCTGTCCCAGATCTTTACGTATGAGATAGTCCCACTGAGTTCAATTGTGGCTAAGGAAACACAAATATTGTTACTCACATGTGGAGAGTTGCTCATCTACTAATCCGAGGAGGAACGGAGATATCCATCTCAGCCCTATTAACTTCATCACACAATTCATCATTGAAGTGGATAACTGGAGGCTCAATTAGGCACTTGTGATTTTGGCTAGTGGCTGCAGAATAGTGTCCCCTTGTATAATTTTGTTTGGTTTTGGTTTTATATAGTAAAGCACAAATAACATTTACTCATGAGACAGGCTAGGGACACGCTGCCAGAAATAGAGGCTCCCGACAATTATACAGGATGTTGCTGTGGTGTTATCATATGATTCATCCACTATGAGTATGAACAATTGTTAACCTCAAGACACTCTCACTTTCACGCCCTCTGACACACATACCACTGAGGACAAATATTCTCAAGATGAGTAAAACGTTAGGACTGGGATTTTAACTCGTAAAGGTCAGTTCATTTCAGGTTCATATGTTAAGCCTTAACTTTGCTGTCCATTCCTCGAGCATGGGGATTATAAAGAGGATTTTCTCCAAGCAATCTGATGTGCATGCTTAGTTAAACCTTCTTGGATGCTGATTGATGATCATAATGGCTGTGGATAGACTATCAAAGTGGTCCATGGTGGAAACCACTGAAATCATTTGCAAATAGAGTAAGTTTGGTCCATATGGTCTAATGCAACTGAGCTGCACAGGAGGGAATTATACAGGGGAAGGTATCCAGTAAACCTGGAAGAAACATGGCCAAAGACCTTCAAGCACTTGCAAGAGTGCCAGTCTTATGAATACCTCCTATGCATGCTTTGCTTGAGCATAAGTGGGGCAGTTATAAATTGATAGAGCAGCTTGTATCTCTGAGCAGCTGGACTTGAGGCTGGTAGGTGGAAACTTGTCCTGAACATCCCCTCCCATGGCAAACAGCTGGATAATGGATGAGCTTCTATGCAACCCCTTCCATTGTAAGCACTTTGTTAACTTACATACTGTGATGCTTATCTTTTCTGTAAGTGGTTGGGAGACAGAACTGGGTTTTGCTTGTTGTTTAATTGAATTAATTTCTGGACCTTCCCTTCGGACCTTGACTCGAGCGCTTGCCGTTGGCCAGCCGTCCCTTGCCAGCTGTTTTGCCGTGCGAGCTCGCATCACTAGATGGCAGTGTGATGGCAAAAACCTGCCCTGCCTCTACCACCGGGCAGAAACTCCAAATTCCACCTAAGAAAAAAAAAAATGAATAAAATTTAAAATTTGACCACAAAACAACCAGACCTTAAAATGCCTCTTCAACTTGCTTAAATTCCCATCGTGCTCTCTGTAAAGACCCATGGTGAGACCTTATGACCCTGCACCAGTCTTTGCCACCCACCGGTTTGGCCCCCAGAGCTCACGTGCCATACTTGTGATTTGCATGTGTATGACACCAGGTCAGGAAACCTGTGTAAAGTTTCCAATGCAGAAGAGGTAAAGCAAACAAACACAATATTTTTCTTCAATATAAAGCTTTCCTCGCTCTTCAGCTTTTGCTCACGCTTCCCTCCAGGATAATTTCCCCAGGATAATGTTTTGAGTTGCTTTGCTGATCCAGACTTGGTGGTGCAATAAATTAAGCTACAGGTCATCTCATTTCAGTTTTCTTGAAATAAAAAAAAAGCTCTGGAGCATTCAACCCCTTTTTATTTTTGGTTTGTTTGGGTGTTTTTTGTGGCCCAAAGGAGAATTTCAGTGGTGCACAGGTATTGGTTTGGTTTTCTGGAGGAAGAATCTCATGTAATTGAAGCATATGGAATATGTGCATTTGTGTGTGCTTTCTGAGGTCTGGATTAGCACCCTCATTTATGACCAAGATTTTAACAAGGAGGAAAATGTCACAGTATAGAAAAATAAACAGGGTAAAAATAAATGGCAGAGAGACAGTCTTCACCACGCTAGACATCGCCCTTTTTGGACGTCACGAAGACAGCTGTTGGCTGAGAGTGAGATCTGAAGGTCTTTGTTAGGAAACGTTATTGCTGAGATTTTCACTGTTTAGATTTCCTGTTTTCCTCACTTCTGAACCCTTTAGCTTTTGTAATCTAAGCAGGGTCAGGTCTGGTCATCCGTGGGGAAACAGACTGACTGTGAACAACAGGGCTGTGTGCTGCAAGTACAGTGCTGGGGAGTCAGTAGGTGAATGGCTGGGTAGGTTATGGAGGCAGCCAGGATCCTCATCAGAGTCTGCTCTGACCTTCAGTGTAATGTTGGTCATAAGACTTCCCTGTCTCAATTGCATCTGTCTAGATAAAAAATATCTATCCTTGATTTTAAAATGTTGAGTGATGGAAAACTACCCACTGTCCTTCAGAAGCACTTCCAGGGGTTAAAATTGCTTTTGACTATTAAAAATTAGTATCTTATTTTGGGTTAAAATCTACTTTGCTTTAATTTCTGTGTCATTGCATTTGGTTTTACCTCTGTCTGTAGACAGAAGAGCTCTCATGAAATCTTTTTTTGTAGAAATCTTTGATGACCAGATATGATATTCTCCAAAAGATCCTCCAAGAGCTGTCATCTTCCAGATAAGATTTGGAAGCCAGATTGTAACAGTTTGATCTCCCTCAAAACCCATACTTTTAAAAGAATGTGCCCAAATCCATTCAGGTTTGACTATCCACAAAGTCACCCTCCAGTATTAGTGTCATAAAATGCTTTTCACAGACCAGGTCTGAAGTAGTGATCTCCCTGCACGCACGTGCCTTCGTGTCTTTGTGGGCTGAACCCTGCAATGGGGTTGGCAAAGTTAGACCCAGAAGGGATGAAATGAAACCAACATAAAGGTGCATGATTGAAAAATATACAGAGTCTGAAAGTCCCACCCACTGTGTCCACAGTTGGTGGCATGTCATGTAACTGTACCAGCATAGTTGAAGTGATATAATCCTATTGTGGTAGGGGCTATTAATGTTATTGTGTAATATTATTTGTCAACGTGTGGTACTTAACAGTTACTCTAAGTAAAGGGATTAAGCAGTGTACAACATGGCTGTGTATCAGGCAAGCCTGTGGAGTAAATTAGTGCTGTATGTCAGTCCAGTTCTTTGTGTAGAATCTGAAGGAATGACCACCATGGTGTACTGAGCTCACTTTTACTCCTGCACTTGTATTCGGGGCAAGCCAACCTTGGTCCTGTCTCACCATCCCAGGAGTTCTGCTTAGTACACCGTCTCTGCCAGCATTCCCCTTTTCCTTGCCAGAATTATTCACTAAAAGTGTTTTGGGAATCATTGGAACTGGCTGTCCAGGGAAGGGGTTGTGTCACCATCCCTGGAGGTATTTGAAAGATAAGTAGATGTGGTGCTTAGGGACATGATTTAGTGGAGGACTTGACAGTGAAAGGTTAAGGGTTGGACTTAATGATCTTAAAGTTCTTCTCCAAACAAAATGACTCTGTGGTTCAGTTTTGTACTCCAAATATTTAAGTGAATAGGTTAGATGTGCTCTGGAAGGGCATCTTCAGCAAGCTAATAAACTTTCTTCCCTTCCTAATGACCTATTTTCTTACAGTTACATGTTGGCTTTTCTCAGGGTTAGTATGGCACAGCTCATCCATGTTTGAATGGCAACTGGGAAGAGTTTCACAGGGTGGCATTTAATATTTGGATTTATTCTAGTACCTCCATCAAACATCTTGGTTCTAATTTTCAAATTCATAGATACAGGGGATGCCATGCAGACATTTAGGACATGATTCTCTTCTCACTTGTGATGCTGCCTTGAAGAAAGACTTTGGTTCTCAGAGTAATTGGTCTGTTTGTAAGAGGACAATTGGGTTCTTGGGTGGCTGGATGCATAGTATGCAGTTTTAGTAAAGCTGTTGGGTATCTGAAGGTGTCGAGGCTCTTCTGCACAGGGATCCAGGGTCCTGCCATGGTGTCTCTCTGCTCTCTTTCCCCCATATCTGCTGGAATGGGGCAGTGAGCCCCATCTCTCCCTCTCCAGAGCAGGTGGACTGGGCAGCATCTCCAGTTCTCCCACTCACTGACCCTTCCAGCAGCGTTGCTGCAACAGGACGTTGTGATTTACAAGGACGGGGTGGCAGGAAATTCCTACCTCCGCCCCCCAGAGCAAGACGGAAGCGGGAGAAGCGCCGTGACTCAGAGTCATGCCTGAGTCACTGCATACGCGGTTCCTGGGGTGGTGCTCAGCTCCCATTAGCCATTACCCTGACCCTGTGACAGTCCTGGTCACCGTCCCCTAAAGCACAGCTGGAATTATCTTGGACTCCTGCACTGATGCCTGGAGTCGTTTGAGTAGGGAAGTGAGAAGCTGCGTGTAGGAAAAAAGACCCGATTCCGTTGATGCTATTGTTTAATAGGGGGGGTAAACAACTTATGGCAGGTGCCTGGCAGCTTGTGATGATCAACAGGGTATTTATTTGGGATCAGGAAATACACAGAGTTGAACAAAACTCTCTTCTGTCTTGGCTTACCACAGGCTCGCTGAAATTGGATGGGGTCATTTGTTGTCTGGTCACAGATAATAAATCAAAAGGCTGAAGAAACTGCGGGAGAACGGGCATGAACTGAGGAAACATTTAGCTTATTGTAGCGAGCATGAGCCCAGCCAAAGTGAAACTTTCCCAGCACATTTTCACTTATCTCAAACCCAGTTATTCCCTGTAGGCAGCTGAGTTGCCTGAGTAAATAGAGGTCACTTTACCTTGACTAAACAATGACTTTGCTATAGTCAGTGCCAGCTATGTAGCAGTTACAAAATGTACTTTAAAGGCTTTCTGGTAGCAGGCTGCCAGGGTGAATGAACCAGTCAGTCTGGTCTACTTTGGGGAGGATTTAGGTTGCTTAGTTAGATGAAGCTGTGGTGGGATCAGCTGATCCCGTGTTTGAGTGGGGGATACAGTATGCAAACGAACAGACGTGTGTAAGGAGGAAGCGGCCAGGAGCTGGGGGTGTGGAGAAAGGATGACTTTCCTCTGATGTCAAAAATCCCATCATTCAGTGCTCACAGTGAAAAAGACAAGAGGAGAAGAATGTGGAGAGAGAGAGAGAGAGAGAGGAGAAAAGAAATGAAGGGAAAGGACACACTCATTTTTCTCCCTAATTCTGTAGGCTAGCATTGCCCACCCTAATAGGATGGAGAAAAGAGCCTGATCCCGAGTGCCGAGCCCTGCACAGCCTTCCAAGCCCCAGGGATTGTTCACAACCCCATCCCCGATCTGGACTTGGTTAGTACTGTCTTGATATGAATAATCAGGTAGATAAAAATTGTCAAGAAACTTACGGCAGCTTCCTCAGGGCTCTCTTTGTGTTACCTTTTATTTCTGGCAGTTTTAATTTTCCGATCATTGTCTGTGTTTGTCAGAGGTGTTAGATCTCTCCTAGGATTTCTGCAGTGTTGTGAGGAAGGACCAGGGCTGCCTGTAAGTGAATTAGATCGAGCAGCAGATGCAGGAGAGCTGGAGTTGCCTGGAGCTCTGTCCAGGTTGCTAATTCTTCCTGCCGAGGGGCTGATTTAAAAAGGTGCCAGATTTGTCCTTCGTGCATTTCGCTGTGTGCCGTTGCCTGTAATTAGTTTCTCAAGTGAAAAAGCTTTCTCAACTGTAAGGAAAAAAAAAAAAAAAAAAGGAAGGAAGGAAAAAAAAGCACCAAAAAACAACCCCACAAATTTCTGGCAGTGGGTTGTTTTTCTAAGCAATTAATTAAGCGCTGATTTTAAAAGAATTTGAATCCTGTTCCACTCTGTGTCGAGCATGGATTTTGTATTAATCACTTCACTACTCTGGCTGAATAAGGACTGAAGAAGATGCATAGAGTAAAAATTTCCTCAGGAAATGAATCAGACAAGGAACCTATGCCTCATCTCGCCTCCTACAAATGAAGAAAGAGGATTTTGTCAATGGTGGGTCAGTTTACAAATGTGTCCTTTGCAGTGTGAGTCATAAGTAGTGATACATTTCACAGCAATGCAACCACAGATGCAGTTTTAATCCAGGACCGAATGCCAGCTAAAGATAAATAGAAATGAATCCTCATGCCCATAATAGTAATGAGAATGGAAATGCAACCTGTCAGACCTGCTTGTATGTCAGCCGGCTCTTGCCGCTTTCTAAACCAGCGTCAAAATTCTCGCTCACATTAATGAGAGCAGAATAATCCCTCAGGACATGGTCTTGTGATTTCCATTTGCTGGCAAGGAAGGAAAAGATGTGGCTTTATTTTATTTATTTTTTTTTTATTTTTACAAGGTGGAGCTGGCAGATTACCTGCCTTGCTGTGGGCACCTCTAGCTCACAGCCCCAGAGTCCTATGGGAAGGGGAGAGCATTCCAATACAATATAGACTCCTGGGTGGGTATCACCTCATTGTGGGGAGGTGACAGAGGAGTCAGGACCAGGTGGGAAGCAGCACTGTCTCTGGAGTTGGCTGCAACATCTTACTAGTGTGGAAATGTACAAAATACCGGACAAGCATATTTTTTTTTCCAAAAGTGACAGCCTTTGTTAGTGTTCAAGCTGTTGAGAGATGTGTAAAAGCTGTTGTCGTGAAACTACCATCCAGATTTGTTGTTGTCGTTTGAATCGTGGGTGAGATAATGAAATTTAGCAGAAAATCTGAGCTGAAATGCAAAAATTATAATAATTTTCACTGGTGCCACTTTCCCCAGTGTTTCCTGAGACTAACCTTTGTCAGCAGTTATGTTTGGGAATTTTAAAATATATATATTTTTTTACTCTTTCCTGCAGTCATCTCTAGCTTTTTAGGCTTTAGGCATGTTAGATGTGGATCAGATATTTATTTAGTGGGTCTGCCGAAGTTGGTGTCACTCTTACAATTTATTACTGGCCAAGATCCATCCATTGGTGTCCTAAACTATGATTCTATGAATAGCTGAGATGCTGCAGGTCTTTTTTTTGGGGAGAGATAATGGCCATCCCTGGAAAGATCTTAAGCAAGTTCGTAGACACAGATTGTACTAGTTTTATTAGCCTGTGTGCAGTCTTTCAGTCTCTAAGTTGAAAGGCCATCACAAACTCGTGAAGATGAGCATGTTTGTTTGTAAAAGTGATCCCACTGGGGCAGCACCAAAAGTTTTGAAACAGGATGGAGAATGGCAGACCTGGAGTCAAATTTACATTTTCCAAGTCACTGGCCAGCGCTTTAACCATAAGATCAGTCCTCTTCTCTTTACATGTTTCCTCTTACAAAAAGAGCCAGGGCCTCTTGATTATCCATGCAAAACAGGCCAGGGCTTTGATTCTCTGGCACACTTTTCAATGGATGGAGCTCAATTTAGATTCCAAAAGAAAATCTAAATGTGATGGTTGAGACATATACCCACTTTTCTCCCTTATCCCGAGGCACCATTCTCCACCCTTCCCCTTTCCTCCTCAAAAAATGATACTGCCTAATGCTTTGAACCAAGAAAGCATATTTCAAGATCAGTGTGGAACAATTAAACCAATGATCTGTATGCTTCAAGGAGAAAACCGAGCTGCAGTAGCTCTGCTTTGACAGGTCTTTGGAGGATTTCAAGGAAGTTACACCCACTTCATTCATGATAATCGGCTGTTTAACGCGGAGCAGCTCAGTGTTATGAATGAAAGGGAGCATGTTTTGGCTTGCAGAACAACTCACAAATCTAATGCTTCACTTGTCAAATAACCAGCCACATTTAAAAAAAAATCTGACTTCATTCTTGAAATGAAATTAATGAATAGAAGATTCAGTGAAAAAAAAAAAAACCCACATTGACACTTAAAACTGCATCCTCTTGTAAGGGATCCAGAAATATTTTACTACTTAGCATCAATTTGTGAGTCACTGTGGCTGGACAAGTTTGGGGGAAAAAATGCACCCCCTGAGTGGACTTTGGTGCAGCCAAGACCAGGCCTTGGTGGAGTTTGTGCACTCAGTCAGAACATACCAAATTGCTGGGTTTTGTATCATTTTAGTGGAAAGAGGGAAATGGAAGGAAAGAGAAGATATGGGGTATCGTATGGATCTGTGGAAATAAGGGTTTTATTTGGATGTGGTTGCAGGGGCTCTCTGAGAAGTTGTGGGCTCTGTGCTGGCCCTAAGTAGCTGTGCTGATTAGAACTCAATTGCTGCTTGCTTAGTGATCCTGGCTTTGTGGACCACCACGATTTCCCTGGGTGTTGTGTGGCTGCCAGAGGTACCTTCTGGCAACACTGGGTTTATAGGCTCTAGAGAGTCTTGGAGGATAGTAGGACTCCTGGGAGGTCATTGTAGGTAAATATAGTTTCAGATACCATGAATTAAAGGCAGGTCCAAAGAAAGTTTAAGGCTGTCTTTCTACCCTCCCTTAATCACAGCTCTTTTGGTATAAAATAGCTTTCTGGAGGAGCAAAAGAACACATCCATCCTACAGACTCCTTTAGCGGGCAGTGATTTGCCTGTGCATGGGCAGGATTGAGCAAATAAACACTCACAGGTAGTTGCAAAATGTTTGACATGGAACTGAATTGAATCTTTATTAATTGTTGTTATGGAAGAAATGTGGATAATATTTTTTTCTTGTTGGTTTTCATCTAGATTTGGGGTAAAAGTGGCAGCTGTAATTTTTTTTAGTAACAGTATTTTGCAAGGCATTAACGGTGGTCACCATTTTTCTTCTGAAGGGAACATTTCATCAAGTTTATCAGAGAAATATATAGTGATATAAGTTGACTAAATGATTTTACCAAGAATGGGTCAATAGTAAAGGCTAGGATTAACTATCAAATCCAAGAAAACCACTACAGAAAATCTATCTTTTGAGCCTAAGACCATCAAAGCACATCCCATCTTAATGCCTAGACAACTTCAGGTCCATAATTAGCTAAGACCACCACCATAAGCTGGAGCAGTGCTTTCTGTCTTAACTTGATAGATGGGGAATGGATGCACCAGAGCAGTACATGACTTGCCCAAGGTCTCAGAGAAAGTCTGGCAGCAGGGGTGGTTTTGCTTGGATGGGCTTTGGAGCCCTTTGACTTGAGGCTGATGGTTTGGTAGAGCACTAATAATTAGTAAAATTATAAAAAAACAGCAGCAATAGAAGACAATGGGGAAGCCCTGGAGCAGCTTGAAAATGAAGGCCCTGGTTTCCCACACTGTAATGATAATTAGGAGAATAAATGAATTTTCAAGGGACTTAGGAGACTGTCATGTCCCTTTTAGAATCATAGAAACGTAGAATCATAGAATCGTAGAATGATTAGAGTTGGAAGGGACTCCCAGAGGTCATCTAGTCCAACCCCCCTGCAAGAAGCAGGGACACCCCCCCAACTAGATCAGGTTCCTCAGGGCCTCATCCAACCTGGCCTTGAACTTCTCCAGGGATGGGGCATCCACCACCTCCCTGGGCAACCTGTTCCAGTGCTCCACTTTTTAGTCTCTTCTGTTCTGTCGTTGCTGTATCCTATGGACAGAGCTGTTGAGACCTCCTCTGTTTCTGCAGAAATCCCAGAAAATCTCAACAGGAGAGACAAAAACCTCACTGACTTTTCATTATGTGTACAAGCAAGAGGCAGAGAAAGTGCAGTTTGGCTGTAGGTAGAGGAATCGTGGGAGAAGCTGCATCCCTTAATACTCAAATTGATGCATTCATTGAACGCTGTGCACGTGTTTCTGGAACTGACCTCTCTCTGAAAGAATGAGTTTTACTCAAAAGGAAGTTAAACAAAATCAATTGGAGAAAAGTCAATTCCACGCCAGGATCTTTCATCTTTGCTTAGCAGCTCTGAGAGAGCCTCTGATGGAAGGTGGGAAAACAATTTTTCTCATCCTTTCCACGCTAAAATAATTCCCAGAAGAGTATTCTGCTAAATCCAGGGTCTCACTAGACTTGCCTTTTCTGCTTAGGAATGGAAAACCAGGGTGGGTTGGCTGTAATCCCCTGCCTTGTGCCCTGCAGGGGGAAACAACCGAGGGCAGAGCAAGGCAAAGGTGGGTGGGATGGTACCTAGGAAGGGAAGGAGTGTGGGGGATCGCTGCTTCGCCTGCCACACAAAATAAACTGATGTCCTTCTTTCTTTTTCTGCTCTATAGAGCTGCAGTTGGGGAAATCAAGAACTGAACAGATCCTTTTTTATTTCCACTCATTTTCAGGGTGAGTGAATTCTCTTGTCTTCACCGCTGCTGTCATGTCCTGTGCAGCTAAGAAGTGTGACTTAAGGTTCAGAGGAAAATCTCTCTTTTTTTAATCTTTGCACTGATAACACTGTGCTTAATTTAGCAGCAGTGAGGCAGAACATTTGGATTTTGTCATCCATTTCCAAAACTATTGTTGGCTGCTTCTTTCTTTGTTCCCCCCCCCACTGCTCTTTTTAGATTTACATTTTATTGTAGGTGCCAAAAGATAAGTTAATGCCAAGTTGATGATTAATTAACTAATACTTTCCTCTGCCCTAAGATGGAAAGCCTTTATCTGAGTAACCTATTAATTATTATTTTATTTATTACTGCATGGGTACATCTAAATGGATTTGAGTCCTGGCCTCCTGAGAAATTTGGGCAAGCAACTGTAGTAACAGGATGAAAGGAAGCCAAAGGAACCTTAAACTTGTTATCAGAAAGTATGTCTTATTCTTGGGATAATGTTTATCCATATTCAGCATACCCCAAGCAATATCACAGTCTCATTGTCCAGTGTGACTGGTAAGATGCAGTTCTGAGGCTTTCTGTCATGCTGAGAAATGCAAAAATCAATAGGAAGCTTGATTTTTCAAGAGGCTGTGAGAATTGCTCAGGCACTCTTAAGGTATCTCAGCCTGGTTGCCCAAGCATAGAAAGAAGTTGTAGAAAAAGAACACCCAGAAGATTCCAGCCTACCTGACCTATGCCACGAGGGTGCCTTACCATGAGCCTCTGCACTGGTAGTAGTGGTACTTGTCCCTTCTTTCATGAGCTGGTAACTGCCTGCAGACAACTCATCTCAAGTCAGAGTCTTTCCAGCAGGAGATTTTGAATTTGAGATGGAGTTCAGAGCTATCTCCCATGGTGGGAATCGTTATTCCAAGTGCCACAAGTGCATAAGATTAATAGAACACTACAGATGTGAACAGGTTTAATTGAGTAAAAGAGAAGAAAGGAGGAAAATTGAGTTGAACAATGATAATAAATTTATTGGTGGTGAGATTGGTTACCTCATTGTCTTGCAATTATGACTAGACAGTAGCAATGAGGTAACCACATGCTTTATGGAGTTTTTGAGAATCTTGCCTATGGGCAAAAATTAATGCTGTGGAAGTGAGAGGCATTATGCATACCAGGTAAAATTCCCACCATGAAGAAATGGTTGGACACCATGTAACAACTGGCACTTAAGACTTTTACAGGAGCACTGTACATAAAGGTGACTTGAGCCAACCAATTCATTTGTAAAGGGCTTCACCTCTGGAGGCTTTACATACCTCTGTGTGCATTGAGATTCATCTCTCTCTACTTCTCTACTTAGGTATCTTCTAAAAGATATAACTAACTGGTGTCCCCAAGCACTGTTGCAGATTAAATATTGAATGCACATATGTCTACTGTGTAGCATAGTGAATAACACATATGGATGTAGATAGCATGATAATATAGCTTGTGAACTGAATAACACATATGGATGTAGATAGCCTGATAATATAGCTTGTGAACTGATGAAAAATGTGTGTGCATGTGTATATAATAAGCATACCAGCTTTGTTCTGCTACTGTTGAATTCTGGGTCCAAATGCCTTTGGCTTTTATTAAGCCCCATGCATGAATATGTTGACACCTGTTAATCTGCCAAATTAATTGGTGCCTAAATTAGAAGTGTACTAAGTTTTCAGAAGTCTTACAGCTTGCCTTGAATTCAGTGGGATTAATATGTTCCTGGATTGTGTGAATAATGGGCTATTTTTAGGGGGGAGGGAGTAAGTGGGATCAGGGGCAGAATCAGGAGGTTGAGGGAGAAAAGTCTACATTTTTTCTCCCCCAAAAGGGGATCTTTTACCCACACACCATTTCTCCCTCATGTTTAACCTAATATGTTTGCCTTGAGCTTCCACAAAGCAAAATACAGAACTCTTGAAGGCTGAATTTTACAAAATGAAGGAGGAGAAGTAATAGCATCATCTTCTCAAGCATCTCAGGAGTTAGTGAGGTCACCCCAGATGTGGGACACCCCGGTTCAATTACCTCCCCTACCTACAGGAAATTTGAACCACATCCAGCTCACAGGAACGTGTGCTGAATGCCAGGCAAAGCTAATGCTGTTCCACTGTGCATGAATAACTAAGTATTGACAGAGGCAAGGACTTGAAGCAAGTTTTCACCTTCCTACCTCCCCCAGTGATTGTATGAACGATTTGAGTAGCAAATTGTATTATTTCCATGACTATTTATATTGAGATTGCAGCTTTGGGGCCTGTTTGTACATTTTAATTGCATTTAATGCAGTTGATATATGCAGTCCTTGAAGCAGGAATGGTAGCCCAGGTTTCCCCTTGGCCAGGTGAGTGCCACAGGGGAGCTGTGCTCCCTCTTTCAGTGCACTGACTCTTTTTACCTCAACTTTATCAGGAAGGGCAGGGAGTCCTGGCACCAGAAAGCAGCTGACAGCCAGCTGGTTTGGAGAGATGGGTGATGTGGTCCTCTCTACTTCCTCACTCTTTTCACCAGTGGTCTTCTGCAGCAACAGAGGATGGCACAATCTTCTTTGCATGTAGATGGCCATGGTGATTGCACTTTATGCAGAGGCCAGAGCGGGACATTCTCACTACCAAACTGTGCATAGAAGGTTTGAATCTGGTATTTTGAGAGTTACTCTCTTGTGCTGCTGAGGTCCCCAGTTTTCTGTGCTGTGCTGTTGAGTGACAATGGGGATACATTCCTCACAGTGTGAATTTTACCTGTGAGCTGCAGAAATGGTGAGGGCAGTGTACTGGGAACAGCTTTTCCCTCGCTTACAAATCTAAAGGGAATTCCCAGTAGATGCAAACCAGCTCTAGGAGCATTTGTGGAGCAGATTCCTAATTTAGAGCAGTTGTTGAATGTTAAAAAGTTACACCAGTGGACCAATATCCAATTCTCAATTTGGAGGGTATTAAGCTATACCCCCTGTGTTGTGTGTCCTGATGGCTTTGTATATAGGGGTCCTTCTTGTGGGTTATTTGAGTAGGTGGCAAAAGCAGGACAATTTTGCAGCTTAGAGCTAGTGGAGGTAACAAAAAGCAAGTGTCATTGAAGGCTGAAGCTGAGAGGAAGTTGCACTGATGTTTTGGATGAGCCTGTTACTTGCATAATGTAATTCTGCTTATGAATGTTCAGATAACTGCGGGAAAAAGTGAAAACAAAGTGGAGCTTCCATTATACTATAGAGAGGAAATAGGAACAAGGTGTCCAGAAATGTTAGAACCATCTGTTTTGGGATGATGAATTAACTGTATCTTGCATTAATATGCTTTGCATGAAGCCCTTTCACCCATAAAGTGCTGTGACTGTGCTTTCTCTGTTTAAAAGTCGAGGGTTCTTAATGCAATATATGAAATATGTAGTCTGCTGGAGAGGGTCTGCTTGCAAGAGCATATAGTGATGGGACAAGGGGGGATGGGTTCAAACTGCAGGAGGACATTTAGGTGAGATATTGGGAAGAAATCCTTCCTGAGCACTGAGGGGAGGCCCTGGAACAGTGTGCCCAGAGAAGCTGTGGCTGCTCCTGGATCTCTGACAGGGTTCAAGGCGAGGTTGGAGGGGGCTTAGGGAACCCTGGGATGGTGGGGGGTGTCCCTGCCCATGGCAGGGGTGGTACTGAGGGGTCTCTGAGGTCTCTTTCCACCTACACCAGTCTATGAACATGTTGCAGAACTTGCTGGAATTTCCAAGCCCTTTCCTACACCAGTAGATGGTGAGTGGAGCAGCAGTGCTTAGGAGAGATTTTCCATCATGATTGCCTGAGAAAATTGTGTATCCTTTTGGGAAGAAACATCTCCATTAGCATGAATTAGTCCTGTTGCTTGTACACCAGAGCCTCTGCACTGATGTTATTGGACGTTTCTAATTCACAGTGGCTTGAGGCAAGCTTTTGGGGAGGTGGAGGTTGTTAATCAAGGAAGGAAAGGAAGAGGTTTGCTCAAAGCATCCTCAGGATCAAATGAGCCTCACTGAGAGGGGTTGTGTTAAGGCAGCATGTGCATTGTGTTCCCAAGGGAGACACCTGGCTGATAGATGGGGCTTGGCAAATGTAGTCCTCCCCAGGGAGGCTTTTCTTTTTCAGAAGGATCTTTGACCAGGAGGAGGAGGTAGAGGGAGAGTAGCTTTGGGTCATGCTGAGGTCTGTGCTAGGTCTACATGCTTTGCTAGGGACTGGGCTCTCTTGTAGGGACCTATTCTCTTTCTCTAGACTCTTTCTTGGGCATGTATCCTTTTTCTCCGAAGTCTGTGCTCTTCCAGAGAGATCTATGCTCTTTCTCTAAGCATTGTTCTTTTGCTGAGGATCAGCTGGGCAGGTTACAGTAGTACTGAGCCTTGTTATTATTAGTGTATGGCCAACATCAGAGCAAGCAGAGTTCTGGACTGCAGTAGCTACTGAGGCACACAATTGTTAACACATTTGCAGTATCCGTGGTTGCAGGAGCTGGACAAGCCTCATAATTATTAGCATCTTAATAAATACCAAGGAGGTGATTTTTGAGACTGGAATGGCTATGGAAGCTCAAGATTACTAACACATTTGCAGTATGAGACAAGGATGATGATGTTTATTATATTGCCCATCAGTCTGTGTCCTAATACTGCTCAGTCATGCATGCTAGGAACAGCTTATCCATAGTGCTCAGAGGATGGTATGCCAAAATCCTCTTGTAGTTCATCAGCAAGGCTGTCAGAGGACCTCACAAGGCTATAAAAGGAACAAAACTATATTAGTATCTGTTTTTTTTTTCTTCCCAACAAGCAGGGATATTCACCATGATTAAATTGTTGGAGCTTTGTAGCAGGTTAAGAACTTAACAAAGGGACTTTGTCACACAAGATGAACTGTCAGGAGAGATTCTCCAGAGAAGTTCTTCCTCTGTGACGTTCACAAACCTGTATTCAGGCTGTCACAAGCCAAACACACTGCAGTGCTGTGCAACAGACCAAGGAACAGTGCTTCAATGTTTTCAGCAAGTAGTATGTGGTTTGGGTTTTTTTAAATCTCATTCCTCACCTGTGCCTCTGGCAGTGGAAATAGGAGTGCCACATGTGTGTCACTCTCCAGGTTTCTAGTGAAATAATCTCTATGGGCCATGGTCATGACTGTTTGTATGCAGTGGGTGATGCATTAAACTTTGTGCCTTGCTTGTTTGTCAGTGAGTTTTCCAGTATCCTTAGACTCAGACTGGTACTGAGAGGACAAGCACATTTACTGTGGGAGTCAGGTATGGGTGTGGGACAGCAGATACTTTTGCTGATAACGATTCTCCTATTCAGCTGTCTCTTAAATGAAACACAGATGTCCTGAGTCCCAGCTTATGCCTGAACCACACAGCCAAAGGGAGGGGAGACTATATGTTTATTTGAGCCCCTTGTTATATTGCTGGCAACGTATCACTAGTTTCCATTCCTATTTTTTTGTTCTCTTAGCAATCCATTTGCTATTGCCCTTTTCTTCCTCACTCAGCCAGTAATCAACACACTCCAAAACACAATGGATTGCTTTTTGTGGTGAATCCCCTGCTTGATGCAAACATTTGATGGCCTCATTTCTTTGGGATATGTTTCAATGGGAAGAAGAGGGGAAAGTATTCCTTGTTCCTAGTGAAAGATTGCACTGGCAGCCTGGGTTATTTTGTCGGACGTGTGGCTTTAAGTGACGCCTTTGCCATCTGTTCCGTCTGCTAATTATGAATGCAAAACAAACGTAGCCCACAATTGCTTCATTTAGAATAAGGGAGATGGCAGTGACCAAAATAGTTTTATTTTGGTGTCAGATGCTCTTTTTATTTCTCCTGTCTCTTCCTAATCTAAAGCAGGTCTGAAGCACTTCTCCGCCCTCCAGTTTGCAGGGGTAGACACCGCTGTGACAAATGAGACCAGCGTCTACACATCCCTTCAGCCTTTGAAGGGACCAGCCCACATGAGCAAGGACAGGGAACAGACTGCATTGCTTGAACTTTGAGGGCTGCTCTCAGGTTCCAATATTTTTTTTTAACTTCAATTATGCTGGTTTTACATCTGCAAGTATCTCACAGTGAGACATCAGATATCTCCTGATGTCTCCTGACAGCGGTGTATGAACCTCTTCCTCAGTCTGTGCCATCCATGTTTCCTCTTACCAGAGGCACATTTTGTAGCCACACTGGAATAGTGTGGTGACAGTGAATGATGTGTTCTCCTGTTGCTGTGTCCAGCAGCTGAAGAGCTGAATTTTCTTGGCTTTTGACTGTGGACCCAAAGGCTTTTCTCCTTAAGTGAGCCACCACTGAAGGTAGGTGGTGTGTCTCCTTCAATGATGCTGCAGAGACAGGGCTGTAAGAAGCCCCCTCCATTTGGTAGTTAGATGGTGTCTGCTATTCAGCATCTCCTAAGCTGCTGCTGACTTACTTCCAGCCAGGTCTGTGACAAAATTGTAAAGGTTTCACTAGCAGCACAGCCACAATTAGAGGTGACCTAAATTTAGAAAAGGAAGATGAGATAAAACACTCACCACACTCTGTTCTTAGGGGACATGCAGCCAAAAGGCTGCAGTGGTGGAACAGTTTCTCTTTGAAGAGAAGCATCTTTCCCTTTCTCATTTGAAAGCGAGTTTTTTTCCCTGTTAGGTGACTTTATGATCTGTGCTAAGCTGTGACACTGTTTGTTTCACCTGTCCTTTCTCTAGTCTCAGGGCCATGAGGGTTCCCACCTCTCCACCACCTTCTCTGGTAAGGCTGGCTGTTTTCAGATATACATCTGCACTCCAACCCTCCTTGTTTTGGTATTGAGCATGTAGACACATGTCTCGTACTCCTCCTTCTTTCCCTCTGTAGCCTTCTCTCTTGCTATGATAATCAACACATTTCACTTTATTTTCTGGCTAGTTCTGTGTTGGAGGGAAATGGGCTTACAGTGTTTTTAAACCTACAGAAAGGTTTAGACCTTCCTTCTTCCCCACAAATGTGCAAGAAAACTTGTTGGTTTGTACCTAAGTGGTCTCTTTCCAGAGGATTTTGAAATTCTAGTCACTTCTTCACAGTTTTCCTAAAGCTGCAAATATTTTGTTCCCTGCCCTTTGAGGATGTGCAGGACAGGAATAGTAAGGGACATTTTCTCAGTAAGGTGTGTGGAAAGATCTCATTCACCATTTCAGATCCCAGCAAGCTATCATAGCTGAGGCAGAAGTGTGTGGAGTGCTACATCACGTCTGGGATGTGAAGTGACCAAATCAGATATTAAAAACTGTGTGGGCTGTCTCCCAAAAACCAGGCCCCAAAATCTGATTTGCTGTCTGAACATTGGGCTGTCAGATCAGGATCCTCTCCTAGTCCAAAGGCCACCACTGCTCCAAAACAATTACTGACAATGCTTCAGGATCTTACAACACCAGAGTTAAAGGGTTGGTAGTGTCCCAGGCCTGGAGGATGACCGTGTGGTTTAAGAGTTTGGCCTGGAACCAGGAGATGTGAGAGAAATTCCAGGCTCTGTTGTGCACTTCCTCTGTCAGCTTCTGGAAATCTGTCCTTCCATGCTCTGCCTTTGAAATGTGCTCTGCACTCATGACTTCAGTAGCAAACTTTTGCAGCTCCAGATCCATGACACAGGTAGTTTTCTGAAAGCCTTAGCTTTAGGGGAGAAATCATGCTCTAGCCCCACACACCTACAAGGGGGAAACCATTTAAAATTTGAAAGTAAGGGCACCAAAGCCCAGACAAGTTGGAAGGATGGAATGATGAATGGTATTTACTCAGCCTGATGGCAGTGAGAGACAGCCTGGTTCAGAGTGGCTGAGGGGAAATGAATGTAGGGTACGTTTTTCTCTGGGTTTGGTCAGATGCCCAAGGAATGAATGTCCGTGAGCAATACTAAACAGCTGGCCAGGAAGAATCAATTTTATATGCCTGAATGGATGTATTTTAATAAGTTTCAAATGCAGCAGTTCTGATTATTGGAATCCATTTCTTTGGAGAAGGACTTTTAGGTGACAGTCACAATCTGATGGAGGAGATGGGGATGGAGGTTTGTCTTTCTGATAGCTGATATGGACACTTGCCAGCTTCATGTTAGGAGGGAGGGGGAAGAAAGCAAGACAGTTGCTGAAGAATTCTGTTAGGTGTATAAGTATAAATTTCATACTAAATTAGTTTGTACCTACCTTTAAGGTTGTGTGTCTAAAATAATACACGTTTTTGTCCTGTTTTGTGTTTCTTGTTTGAAGGTTTGGAGTCATATAAAGATGACAGCACCGTTTAACAAAACATCTTTCCCACATTTTGAATCTGATGAGATGCCAGTCAAGCTCTTTGTCTGTATGCTGACTCTTGAAGAGCTGCTTTGCTTGGAGCTCTGTGAATTGGTGGCCAAAGCCATGAACCTCCCATGGAATAATGCAGAAGGAATGCGTAGGTGTGTGCACACGTTCTCCCTGGGGCACGCGTGGCAGGCAGTGGCAGCTCCAGGCAGAGCCAGGCAGCCTGGGTAAAGCTGCATGTGCACCCTCTGTGGTCTCAACACCCTGCATGCCTCCTGCTGTCAGCCAGGGTGTGCTGAGTCTGAAGGGAGGTGGATGTCCAAAGGGTCATCCATCAGCTGATGCACCTCCCCAACCTCCCCACACTTTTGGAAAGAGTGGTCCCTTGGCGTGACGTGGCTTTTTGGTAATGAAAATAGAATTGCAAATCCTTGGGTGCATTATGCAGCCTAAAAGGCTGGAGTTGGTTTTCCCTTACTGAACTTCCACGTGAAATTCAAATGGGCAGCTGTGAACTGGGTTTGGATAACAGAAGTTGAAGAGAAGATCCCCTGCTGTCCTCTCCATGTTTTGCTCATGTACAGGCTCTGTAGGTTTGTTCCCACCCTGTGACCCATTGCTATTCTGTTTTATATTTACCTGTGCTCATCTTGGTCTCTGTTACAGCTTTGACTTCAGGGTGGAGGAAGGCACATTTTTGTCTTTAGGATTTTTAGGATAGGGTATATAGAGGACAAAATTCCTTGCTAGAAGGCATTGAGAGGTGTGAAAAATATAACCCAAACTGCTTGTCACATGTGTGATGCTTTTCACTTCTTTGTACACTTGACCTGCTCTTGGACAGCGTATCAGCTTCTACTCGAGGGACAGTATCAAGTCCAACACAGTCTTAGGTCAGATTGGGGCTGTTGTTTGTCAGGAACCCAAGTTCTACCTGTCTTGTTTCTGGTTCCATGACACACCTGATTGCTCCCTTTGAAGTGCAGTGTTCGACCATAGTCCTGCAGGTATCTGCCTCTCAGATTAGACCTGGAGGTTGGGACTTTTGGTCTCTTGTTGCTTTGCCTGCGTTGTGGTAACATCATATTACTGTTGCCCTAGAGTCTTCCAGAACCTAGTGAGGTACCTAGCCTGTTGAGTAACAGGAGGGTGTGTTTTGCCAGCTCTAGGGAGAGATTTGAATAGATCTCATTTATTTGCCTGACACTTGGGGAGAGCAGAGATGAGGCAGTAAAAAATCACCACAGCTATTAGAAGCAGCAAGGTAGATCAGTTACAGAAATGGCAAAATGAAAGTGGCCTCCTAAATTAAATGACCTGAGTTGCATTTACATCACATTATATGAACCTTTAAGTGGTCCAAAACTACTACTCTGTCAGGTCTGTTGTAATTGTGACTCTATGTAGCTCATTAAATAAGACATACTGCCTTCTGTCTTAGAGTCCAACCACGGAACAGCTTGATATATCCCCATCTTTTACTCTTTGTGAGGAGCTGAGCACACTGTGAATAGAGCATTTCCAGTGAAAGAAAACGATGTTCATACAGATTTTTCTAGATGGCTGTGCCTTGACTACAAGCTAGGAACAAGTGGGGTATTCTCCTTCTCTGCTGGGGATTCAGTGTACTCTTTGGATGCTTCCAGACAGTTTCTTTCTCTAGGTGACTTTAAAATGTGATCTGTGAGAGGATTGCTTCTCCGTTCATTGCGGATCCACTAGCTTGTGCCAAATGGTAGGTATTATCCCAAAATATTTGCTCAAGGGGAAGTAACTCCCAGACCCCCTGCAAGGATTTTATCTCCTCATCTTCCAATTACACAGTTCAGACACACAGATAATGACACATGTAATGATGATAAAGTGTAAGTGTGACTGCAAAGAGTAACATTTAAAAATAATGATATACCTCTAACTAGGTCTTATAAAAGGAAATCTTAAATAGCTAGAGAGAAACAGATGCTTTGGGGGAATTGTGGATAAAAATAGTGCCTTCCAATTTGCAACCAAAACAAGAATGTAGCCCCACTTAGTCAACCACAACACTAGAAATCCCCCTGAAAACCTCAGGGCCCAAAACTGGGAAAACACGTAAAGTACCTGCTGCTGCATCTGCGGTGGTTTTGGGATTTTTTTTTGCCTCCTCTATCTTGCCTTGTTACTTCTCAGTTTTCTATCCAAACTGGTGCCTTACAAGTACTGGGCCTGATGGTTTATTTATTAGCTGCCTAGCAGTCTGAGATGTATGGATTCTGTTTTCCTTGGAAGAAATTCTCAGGTTGTGTCCAGGCCGTGCCCGCGTGGTTGTCTGCTCTGCGGTCAGTATGGATTTTGACAGAAGCGGTGTAGGTGCAGTCAATGTCCTCAGATCCTTGCCTGGTGGTGAGGGTATTCCTTTAGGCAGGGCTGCTCAGGGCTTGGCTGTCTAACTCAAGTGATGAAGGGCTGAATCAGCCTCGGTGGAGCTGGGTATGTCTGCTTTGCAGCGTGAGATTTTCAAAGGCAAACTACAGATGGCTCGCTAGAGGCGAAGGCGAACACCCTCTTCTTAGCTCGACTGGACTGGTTGAAGGTTTGAATGTCTGCAGGCTGCTCTCCCCCCCCTGCAGCTCACCCAGGGGAAAGAAGTGTGTGGGCAATCCTTAATCCAGTGCAGTGTCTGGTTAGGTCTGTACCACCTCCTTTAAGTTTAAATGACTGATTTTTATTGGTGCTTCTGAGAAGCTGTGACGTGGTCCCTTCTCCTGGTTCTGTTGTAGAAGCAACAACTTCAGAAGCGTTTAAGGTACAACAGCGTCTTCAACCTCATTTCAGCCACTTGTAAATGTGTAGACCTGAATCCTCAGTGTCCTGCAAGCCAGTGCTTCAGCTCTACATTGTGGAGCTTGGAGCATCTGTCTGTTCAAATGGTTGAACAGGCTGGGGAAAGGGAAATGATTATTTTGTGTGCTTTCTTTTAACCCAGGATAACACTAGCATGTGAGAAATAGTATTTTTACAGTGATTCTGGCTTTTTTCCTTACCTATTAAGGCAAAAGTCAATATTTCTCTTAAATGAAAAGTTTTAACTTGTTCATTTTGTATTTTTGTTTCAGGTGGCTCTTCCCAAAGAAAGATAAGCAGTCAGGTGAGTCAAATGTTCCACTTTCCAGTAGATATATGGAAGGGAAATGAGACATAATGGGTGGGGGCAATTCTGGACACCTCTGAGGGTGGCAGGGCAGGAGGTTCAGGGTGGCTTTATAGCTGCTTCAGCACTAAGTCACTGAGAGTTATTTTAAAACCACATCTTTCAGTCTCTGACTTGCACGCAGTGCCATGGATTCACTTGCTTTGGAGCCCTGAGGCAGTGATTAGGACTTTGTACTTTCCTCCTCTGTCTGTAATGCCCTCACGCTGTCACTTGGAGCTGCAAGGAACAGGCTGCCAGGATTGGCCTCCCCGGGTGCCATGATAATAGCCTTATGAGTGAGACTGTCATTAGATTAAGTGGAAGACACCAGTAGAGTTGTTCTTGATGGCCAGCCTCTCCTTTCTCCACATGGTGCTGTGAGCCCAACTACATGTTTTCTTCCAGATTTTCAGATCGTTCCTCCTTTATGCCTTGTCAAGGGCATTAGTCACAGTTAACCATTTGCATCTTATGTTGCAGCTGAGACAAAGCCCACTGGACACGAGGCTGCTCAGCACCCTCACCCCAGCTGTAGTGTGGGCTACAAGTCCTCATGTGAATAGCAAGTTATGGGTGTTAGACTCTATATGCCTGCTGCATGATGATGCTTTTCTGGATGGGGTGGTTCCATGGCATGACATGTGCTGAAATGAAGGCAGGGACCACTCTCAACTCTGCTGTGGAAACACTCAGAGGCCAAGCAAATGGACTCACCTGTCCCATGCTTTTGGTGGCCAGGGTACAAATTAGAGATGATGCTCATTAGGGCACTTCTGCAATATGCTGCCTTCAGTAAAAGAACCCTCAGCTGGACCTGGGAATGGGGTAAGGCTCTAAGATTAGCTCCAAGGCACAGCCCATGAAATCAGCTTTTCCTGTACGTGCTGCTGTTGAATTTGTAGATTACCAGATTCCTCATGTGAGGATTGAAATCCTTGTCTTGTCAAGTGCAGTGCACAAAACAAGCAAAAGGCAGATGTTGGATGATTGTACCGAGCTGTCAGTCAGTGGGATAATATTTGACTTGGTGGGAGATGGAAGGAGGGTTTGAAGAGAGAGATGTATTTCCTGCACCCAAACATCGAGAAACAGAAAAAAAAAAGAACCCAAACAAATTTAATTTTGGCCCAGCCAAGGGACAAAGATTGTACTGAGCGGTGACAGTCACCTTCCACAAACAGTTCAGATTTAAACTGCCCCTTCCTAAAAGGAGAAAGCAAAAATACTGCCTGTGAGTGTATGGCTTAGGAACATGCACATCAGGGCCCGAAGGAAAAAAAAAAAAAATAACACAAGAAATGGTTGTTTAATATGTATATATGACCCCACTGTGCTGAGAGAATGAGGTAGTCTGCGGCCCCGAACGGCTGGTGGCAGAGAGTGGGTCGGACATTGTTAGATCTGGCAGGGTTTCAGACATCTGCCAGGGGATGGGGATTTTGTGAAGAGAACTGTGAGGGAGATGCAAGAAGGCTCAGGGAGGCTTGCAGCTTTATATATCTGTGTGCCTGGATAACACTTCCTCTTTAAAATTCCCTTACTAAGCTCGGCTCCTATATTTTATATTCAGCACGAAGGTTCCCGCCCTCNGCCCGTTTAAGGCCAAGATTAATGCAGTGCATTGGTGCAATCGTGCCGCAGTGGTGCGTGATCAGAATACGAGATGGAATATAGGGGGAAAGGCCAGAAATGTGCCTGTATTCTGAGTTTACACAAGTCTCCTTAGCAACTTGTCTGAATTTTTTATTTTTTTTTTAATTTTTTTTTTCCAGGGAGGTGTGTGTGTGTGCACACAGGAGCGTTGTCCCAAATCACCAGTGAATAAAAACATTCCCTGAGTTTTTAAATAACTTCGGTTTACAGTCTTGTTGTTGTTTTTCCTTCTCCTTTTCCTTTTGTTAAATTAGTGNGGTTCTTTTTTTTTAATTGTTGTTTTTTTTTTTTTTTTTTTTTTTTTTTTTTTTTTTTTTTTTTTCCCCTGGAGGGAGGAGGTTACAGGGGGGGACTCGGAAAGGGGTGGCAGTGTGGCTGGGGGTGGCGGCACCGTAATAGTTTTCATTGTGACTTCTAGAGAGTTGGTTTCTTTCCAGTTGTTCACATCTCAGCATGTGGAATTATTGTGCTTTCTCCTGATTTGCCAGAGAATTGGCAGTAGACTGACATTGTTAGTCATTTGAATTGTATTTGGATCTGGGCTGATTTTTTTTTTTTTTTTTTGCGTATTTATTTATTTCAAAAAAATTTCTTTTATTTTCAAAATATGCACGATGTATTTCATAGTCTGTAAAATGGAGAAAAAGGAAGGAAGGAGAAAAAAAAAAAAAAAGAGGGTGAGAGGATTGTGGCAAGACTGTCCCTGAACCATCCCCTTATTCCCCTCCCTGTACAATTTTTTTTGTAGTTGCCTACCGAAGAAACTCCCTCCCCTCCCATAGGAGGGAGTGGCCTTTTAGTGATCAAGGTATGTTGGTTTATATATTTTTTTATTTTTTTCTTCCCAGTTTGTGTGATACTTTATTAATAGCAAGGGGCAAGAGAGAGGATGTAGGGTGGGGAGAGCAGGGGAGGAGGTGACGGCGGGGGGAGAGAGAGAGGAAAGAGTTATCCTCGAAGTACTGTACCTTGAAACAACTCAAGGGGGAATAGTTGCTGCCTCACTTGAGTTGCTTTCAAAATCTTGCTGTGTGCTTTTACTTTTTCTTTTACTTCTGGTTTTTTTTTTTTAAAGCTTTCTGGGGAAAGGGGGTAGGGGGGGGGGGAAAGAAATTAAAAAAAAAA
>VXBZ01012278.1:874-35153 GCA_013399135.1 Heliornis fulica
GAAAAGGAGAAAGTCAGGGTAAAAAGGAGAAAATTATAATCATCCTCCTTGCGTTTCGTTTCCGTGCGCGCCTGGCAGGGGAGCGGGGAGCCGAGCATCCCTCCCGCCTTGGGGGACCCTCGGGGGGGGAGTGGGGGGGTCTGGGGGGGTGCCGGCTCTGCCCCCGGCCCCAGCTGCAAACCAGAGGCGGAGGCAGGAAACGGTGACAGCGGAGAAAACGCCGTTACACCCGCAGCTTACTTGAGCGCTCGTACAAAGGGAAGGAGGGACCGGTCGCTTAGACATGCACCGTTGTCGTCTCCTCGGGCTCCAGAGTGTGCCAAACCGGGCCGCAGCTCGCTTTCTCACCTCTGGGGTGAGCGGATGCCTGGCCTCGCTCTCCAGCTCCGCCATCCCTGTTCCTGAGCTGCCCCTTTCCCCCCGTGGGTTAGGTTGGGATTTTTTATTCTAGTGGGACTACTCTCCGGAGTGAGGAAACTTTAATTCTTCCCTACATCCATAGGTGGGAAGAGGTGAAAGTCACAAAATGGTGTTTGAGCCATCGTTGTTGCGGAGCATGTCCAGGTTAACGAGCGGGGGTGGCTGCGTTGGCTCTGGGGCCACAGCCATGTGGGCCGATGGCTGTCGCTTTCGACCTCATAAATGCGTGTGGTGTTCCGAGTCCGCTGGCGTGCTTGTTGGAACGAGTTGCCATTCAAACCTGGCTGCCTTGCAGCCAGCTAGTGTTTGCTGCCATTAAAATTCAGCAATTAAGGGAATTAAGGCAGTAGTGTATTCCTCCGTAAGTGCAGTGTCTAAGTGCAGTGTCGGCATTTGCCTGGGAGCTTTGTGCAGTGGTGCTTTCTGTCCTGGGGAGTGTTGCCTTGGAGCCAGAGCCTTCATTACTTGTCTTCTGTCACTTCTGACTTTCCTCCCTCAAGACCAGTCGCTTGTACTGGAAGGCCCACTTGCTTGCCAGAAGGATGCCTGGATAGATTTGTAACGTATAGAAATATGTATCCCACAGAACACAGCGGAAAGGCAGGATCGAGGTAACAAGGCTTCACCTTTGCCATGCATTAATTTGGTGACAATTGTGTCGGTTTTCCTGTGACACTCTTTCCTGCAGGTGTTGGTTGTGGAAGTGCCCCGGCTCTGCTGGGCTCTCAGAGGTAGATTCCCATGAGGTTCCAGGCAGATGCAAGGCATCGTGTACAAGACTAAAATTTCAGAAATAACAATGAAGCACAACTGGTGTAACTATTATTTTTTTTGTTTCCCCTGCAGTGCTTACAGTTAATGTTTTGCCCATCTTTGAATATTTGTAGCTAAGTAATAATAATAATAAAACCTGTAATAAAACCCACCCTATTCCTGAACATGTGCTGAGTTTTATGAATGAAGCTGACAATTGGTGTAGCGGAGATGTTAGTGGTAACTTGCTGATGCAATCTGCTAGCAACTGATGGGAAGGGGAAAAAAGGTGTTTTCTCCCTGTTCGTTGGTACTGTACCATTCTTGGTTCCCTTTGACCTTCAGTTAATTTGGTTTTCTCTCATTCCACAGTGCTAGCTATTTGCAGGTTACAGTACTGCTAGTAAGATGTGTGTGAAAATGTGTGGAATGGTCATTAAGTAGGTATTAAACATGCTATAAGGTGAGAGTGTGCACAATTTTTTTTTTTAGTGTATTGCTTAAAGGATTAATACATAAATATTTCTTGGGCTATAAATAACTATTCCCCCAATTATTTCAACATGTTTTGGTGTGTAGTGGTTGTTTGTTGTTTTTTTTTTAATCCAGATATTGGATCTGTAACAATAAAACTTTTTGCGTGTTCGTGCAGGTACAAACAGGGAGCAAGACTGGTGGTTCTCAAACTCCAGAGAGGAAACCTCCCTGCTGGCAGCTCCTTCTCTAGGTCTTGCTTGTGTTTCGTGGGAGTTGCTGTTCCAGGGAGAGATTATTTTGTTTTAATCACTGGATTTTCTGCTTTGAGGGGAGGAGTACAATCGCAGTCATCGAGTTGGGGTTTCAAAAATCTGCTGGTAAGCAGGGGCAATGCTTTATAGACTGAGGAAAGCAGAAGCTGGAAAAACATTCCTTAGAATAACTGAAGGATGTGGGGTTTATCTTTTTTTCTCTTTTTTTTTTTCATTTACAGTTTTCATTCATTTTCCCTGTTGAGATTCACAGTACCTTAGGAGTTGGAAGGGACCTTGAAAGATCTTCTAGTTCAACACCCCTGCCCGAGCAGGATTACCTGGATTAAATCACACAGGAACGTGTCCAAGTGGGTTTTGAATGTCTCTAGAGAAGGAGACTTCACAGCCTCTCTGGGCAGCCTGTTCCAGGGCTCTGTCACACTCACAGTGAGAAAGTTTTTCATTACGTGGAGATGGAACTTCCTATGTTCCATCTTCGACCCCTTTTCCCTTGTCCTATCACTGGCTGCCACTGAGAAGAGCCTGGATCCATCCTCCTGACACTTGTCCTTAACGTTTTTATAAACATTAATGAGGTTACCCCTCAGTCTCCTCCATGCTAAAGAGACCTGGCTCCNGTTCTCCCCAGATGCAATACCCTATGCTTGCCCTTGTTCAACCTCATCCAATTTCTCCCTGCCTAGTTCTGCAACCTGTCTAAAACTTGTTGAATGGCAGTACAACCTTCAGGTGTGTCAGCCACCCCTCCCAGCTTTGTGTCATCAGCAAACTTGCTGACTGTGCACTCTATTCCCTCATCCAGGTCATCAGTTAATATACTGAACAGTACTGGTCCCAGTACCGACCCCTGAGGGACTCCACTAGTTACAGGCCTCCAGCCAGACTCTGTCCCATTGATCACATCTTGCTGGCTTCCTCCCTTCAACCAGCTCTCAGTCCCCCTCAATTTCACACAAACAGTGTGGTAGGTAGTGATAGGACGTAGGCAGGGATAGCAGAGGTTTTAACTGTGGATGGAGGCTTCAGGAGAGCTAAACATGATGCCTTGCTTTGCAGTGGTAAGGGCTGAGAAAGACCTGGACTATTTGTTAGTGTACCCAGGTGTGTCTCCTTATTAAGGGAAGGCACATTTGGCCTGAGAAGAGACAGCACCCAACATTTGGTATTTTATTAAAATAAACCCTGTGTTTTATTTTAAATTGGCTTGTTGCCCAAAGCTGTGTTTTCATTTAAGGAAGTTTCATTATTAAAAAGTAAAAGCCCTGGGGAAGCGAAGCAGTTGGTGGTGTTCCCATCAGCCATCTATAGCTGCGCTTGCAGTGTGTTTCAGTCCACCCTGACCTATTTCTGGTGTGGACTCCGGAGGTGAAGGTGGGGTGAAACAGGTGTGCCTGCAGCTGTGTGTAGCTCTAACCACACGGTGGGAAAACTCCAGTAGCTTTGTTGTTGCTAGTACAGCTGACACATAGATGTGGTGCTGCTTTAAACCTACTTCTGGTATGGTGGCTCATCGACTGCTGTTAAAACATCAATGTGTGAATACACACCCCAGCTGAGGAAGTTCCCCAGGCTGTGACTTCCTGGAAGCTGGGCTGGGGTGGTGGGGGGGTGTGATAAAATGGGAGAAATATGGCTTTAAACTTGCCCTGTGAACTTTTCCTCTAAGCATCTGCATCTCACCTCTGTTAGAAACAGGACTCTGAGCTGGGTCTGACTCAGAACAGCATTTTTTTTAGGAGCTGGACCAGTGTTGGGTGAGTCTGGAACAGACCAAGGGACTGGTTTGGGTGATGACTCAACGCACAAATAAAGGTTGTGGCATTTTATGTGAAATACACTGATGTCCTCTGTCACTTCTGCTTGAAAGGAATTGAGAGGTTGTGGAGTCTCCTTCTTTGGAGACATTCAAGCCCAATCTGGACATGTTCCTATGTGATCTACTCTAGGTGATCCTGCACGGGCAGGGGGGTTGGACTGAGTGATCTTTCGAGGTCTCTTCCAGCTCCTAATATTCTCTGATTCTGTAATTCCCTGTTAGCTTGGACAAAACAGGGATGGTTGACCCTTTCTCCTTTTCCTGCCTCCGGTCCATCCTGCTGGCGTAGGAGCTCTTTTGTTTGTTGCTGTTTGTACTCCTTCCCCGAGTTGTGGCTGCTGGGTGCTTGCACGATGCAAAACTAAGGTCCTAACTGGTTTGCTGATTGGTGATCAAGGAGGATCATTGGCTCAATGTTTGGGTAAACATAGAAAACAGCCCCAGTGTTGAATAGGGGTGTTTGTGCTTCTTGCTGAGATGAAAAAATTGGCATGTTTGCTGGAAGTGGTCTGTTTTTCCTCCACTCACGTGCATCAGCGGCAGGATTGTATCCCAAGCCTGCTCAGGCATGGCAGTTGTGTTTGGATACAGGGAGAAAATATGGCACTGGAGTGCCTGATGCTCAGCATCACAGGAGCTGCTGGTACAGACAGTATGACACGACCCTCCACCTAGTTCAAAACTGTCAGTGTGTGACTTCTTACAGTGTAATTCCCTCCCCCATCTTCAATTAAACATGATGTTCTTCAGATCCTGACTGAAACGGTTGCCCCGTGTGACTAAACAGCTGCCACATCAGGTGATCTGCTGCACGTGGCGCTGAGAACTCCTTGATGACATTTTCATCTTAGAGTTGAAGGCACAGAGGTTTCTATCTGCCTGGTCCTGTTGGTGCCTGAGTCAAGTCAACTCAGCTAGAGACTTTATTCCTGAGGTTCACCTAAGTGTTGCCTAAGTGGGGACCTAAAGTTTTGCTTCTGGGAAGAATCATGTACCAGATGTTTTTAAAGCGTATCTCTGGAGATGTTACCCTTAATTCTGTTTACAGTGGTTTTGCTTACTCATCTTCAGTTAAGGACAGGAATGCTGAGCTGAATATTTGCTGCATGTGTTTGCAGCCATGTATACATTGTATTAGTATTTAAACTGTTTAAATGTGTAGTAAGTGCGTAGTAGGAGTTTGTTCTACCTGTAAGTATGACTTTCACAGTCCTTCAGAAGTTGTTCCTCTTAAGGAGCACTTAAATCTGTTTGCTGACCAGTGCTTCTTCTATACTTGATTGTGGTCATGAGGCAGCATCTTTATTTAGAGAGAAACATAAATAGTGCTGGTCGGATCCTTACCTTCCCACCGCTTCTCAGGAAGCGGTGGGATCACACAGGCATGCAGTACAGCCCTGCTCTTTGGAGCATGTTTGTGAGTACTCCTTGTTAAAGCACTGGCAGTGTTATTGCTGGATCTACCCACGAAGTGGGAGGAACATCAGCTGCAGTGAAGTAATTCACAGATCTGATGCAATCTCTAATTAATTTCTACATTCCTCTGCACCCGTGAAAATCAGGCATAGGTTACAGGGTTTTAGAAGGGGATAGAGCTTGGCCCAGAGTTTGAAAAGTGGCTAGGAGCCTTTGGGATAAGATGCTCTATTAAGGGAAAACATCACCATCATTATTTGTTATTAATAGCAATGTAGTATCTGCCATGCAGTATTGAGTTTGGATTTGACCTAACGGCAGTGACTTTCAGCGGAACACGCTCTTGCACTTGAAAGGCAGATGACTTTGCAGCATATTAAATGTGAATTATGGTCATCTTACTGCAAAAAGAAGAAGTCGGATGAAGTGCTGCCTGTCTTTAATCAGCAGAGCTACCAAAGCTATGATGCCTTTCTGTCATGCATTAGAAAGTCAGTCCAAAGAGCTGCTGGCAGTTGGTTGCTCATCGTCATCTTAATTGAGTGATGGTGTCATACCACAGGAAATGCTGCCTAACTCTTCTGTTGACCTTTTCTCTCAGTATTGCAGGCCTTGAATTCCAGTGTTAATCCTATAATACTCCTGCAGAAGTAACTCTGGGATTGGGCCTGTGAGGTAAAGGTAAGGTAAAGAGCACCATTCAGGTATGGTCTAAAAACCCTAAACAAACAGAAATGAAGACACCCCCACAGGCCCATTGTCTCCTTTCTGATCTTCAAATCAAAGGTGTGTTTCAGTTTTTCCCAGTTGTGCTTTTCTGCCTGAAAGTAACTGCCAGGTCTGTCGTTGCGGTGTTAGGGTAGGTTGGGAGCCCAGTATGGGCCAGATGGTGGATACTAGGGCACTGAGCTCATGTTGTGATGACACACAGGCCCAAATTTTGCCTAGATCAAGGAACAGCTATGGGGGGTTGAAGTGGTTGATTAAGGTGTGCAAGGCAGGAAGATGATCATTGCGATTCTGTATCTAGTTGGGTGGGTTTGTGTTGCTGCAGTCCCCTCTGTACCATTTCAAGATGGAGTGCATGGCCTCAGGCATCCCATAAAGCTGCAAAGACAAGTTGGTGTCTCTGGAACAGTGTGGTTGGATGAAGCAGGGTGGGTTGGGCCTCTTGGACTGCTGCATATCTAGCCTTGTGCCTGCTCAGCCTAGGGCCCCAGAGATGAGGAAAGCAGCATCTCCCGAGTTTGGATGTTAACTGTCCTCTGTCAGAGGTTACTGTGTCCTGTAGGTGAGTTGGCTGAAACAAATGTGTGCCCAAGCCCTCAGCTGCCCTACTTCTTGTGATTTCAATGGCAAAACATGATGCTGGAGCATGGATGCCCTCCTTCCATCTGCTCAGCTGCCGAGGGCTTGCTCCTTTAGCTCAGGAGCAGCAAAGAAGGTGAGGGTAGCAATGGCCTCTGTCTGTGTTTGATCTGCCGAGGCAGAGCCTCTGGTCAGGGTGGTGATTTGAGAAATCTGACCTTCTTCTGCGAGAAGGTGAGAGAAGGTCTGGAGAAAAGGTGTGTTTCTACTGTCAGAGCTGTGCCCAGTCTAAATATTGAAATTATTTAACTTCTAGAGTAAATTTTTTGCATCCCTATAAGATGGGAAACAGCAGAAGACTGTTGTTTATTATTATTATAACTGTTCTCTCCCGCATAACTTTGTGCCTTCATTCTTAAATGCAGTGGCCACTGTGACAGCTGCTGTGGTACCAAGCCATCAGTTCCCGCAGACTCCCCACTACGTGACTTTCTATCTTGTTGCTCGCTTCTGGGAACTTGTGTTGCTGTGTACTCAGTGGTTATAGGTAAAGGAAGGACTTGTAAACTTGTTCCAGGTTTGGAAGAACATTAAGTGTTAGGGGAATTAAGGAAGAATGCATATATAAATGCGGAGAAAGGAAAGTATGTTGGGCAAGTGAAATCATGACATTTTCAAGCTTCACCACTGTTGTTGCCTGTTTTCTCTCTTTTTTTTTTTTTTTTCCCCTAAAGCCCTGTCATCCCAAGACTGACACTACATGACAGACATTTGCTGTATGACTTCAGACATGGATAGTTGAGCACAGCCACCTGATGCAGGCTGATTAAAAACCTCTGCAACTCTGGAAGTGCCAAATACATTGTACGCTGTTCTGTCTGCTGTTGTTTGAGAACCAGGAACATTGTGCGTATTACAACTCGCTGTCCTTTGTGTGTGCAGTAGATCTTGCCCATTTAGCAAGGGCAGTGGCAAAGCACCGAGGATGAAAATAGATTTAAATTTCTAGGATGGCTGAGACCAGTGTGTTTCACAGGCTGCTGTAATGTAACAACGCTCTGCACAGTTAATATCAGTTTGCCACAGCGTTATCCGGCGTTGCTACGAGTTGTTCTGGTTTCCTCAAACCACCAAAGCAGAAGCATTTAGCATACTGCTTTTTGTCTGTTACTCCTATGATGAACTCTTAGCTCATGAGAGTGAGCTGTCAGGGCTTAACTTACAAGGTCAGCTTGCATGCAGGTAACAAAACTACACTCCTTAAAAAAGTGACTTCAGGTCCTAAGTCTTGATTTAAACAAATTGATTTCAATGGCTGTGCAATTAAATAGGAGAAATCCCTCATGATGATTCCCTAAATTGATTTAAGGCCTGGTCTACACACAGATTTTTGTACTGGTATAATTATGACTGCAAGGAGTATGTTGTCTTTAATGCAGTAATTGCTGTGTGGCTGTGAGAAATCCTGCTGGTGTGACTCCCAGTGTGAACCGGCACCTGGTTTTGGTACAGGTTATTCCTGCTCTTGTGCAGGCGTAAGTCGTTTGTTGCATATATGTTTGGAGCTTTCAGCTGGTATAAATGTATCTGTTACAAGTGTGGTCCAGCTCAAGATGTGTCGGTGCAGGTGTACTCTGTATACAGGTGGTTGATGTCTTAACTTAGGTGGTTTATTGCTGTGGGAACTGGGCGAAATCCAGTTTGGCTTTTGGGTCACTGTCAATTTAGAGACCTTCGAGCAAAGGTCCCCAAAGGGAGTGGAGAGTTTTTCTGTGTGTGTGTTCAGGAGCTGGCTATGCTAAATATGTGGTGGTGAAGACCAGAGGAGGCTGGAGCTTGCAGCGCTGCTGAACACCAGTGTGTCAAGACTTCTAAGTGTAATTATCCTTAAGGTATCTGCTGATACCTCTTGTAGCTGCATTTTCAGGTGGTGGAACTGCCACCAAAGATGAGGTAAACACCAGATCCCTGAATGCACAGGTCTGCAATCTGACCTGTGGGGTAACAGGAATTTTAGGGAGTTATGGAGGATGAGATTTACTGCCTCCTCTCCTTTGGAACGAGATGACAGCATCCTCTGTTTTAGCACAGCCAGGGTTATTTATCAGGCCTAATTGCGAGCATGGTGAAGAGCACAGGGAATGAGAATATGGTATAAGGAACTCTGTAGTAGTGTAAGGATAAACATAATGATTTAACACAGGGAATAAAATGTCTTCATCTCTTGCAACTGTGACAGTGTTTAACCTCGGGTTGGAAGCTGATGCCTTCAGTTCCATTGCAGCAGCACTCACAGCTTTCATGAAGCAGATGGGGCTGGAAAAAAAGGTAGTGACTTTTGTTTTGCATTCTGATGTTTCCATGGCTTTTATCAGCAATAAAGACCCTTGTTTTGGCACTTCCTTGCAGTGAATGTTTGGCAGTCTTCAGCTCTTCCATCTGGCCATTTTTTGCCAGGAAATGCCCAGAAGGGAGGTCATGGTTGAATTAAATACTGTCTCTAGGGTACTGGGCTTCACGTGGCTAATGAGAAGCCTTAATATAGAGAGCTTTTCAAAATCCAGAGAGAGTCAAGCAAGGAGAGAGAACTATAAACTAGTAGCCATCCTTTCTGGAGTGACATTATTTAAAAATGTGAAGCCAAAGGCTAAACTGAGCACTCGGAGTTCTTTCTCTTGTTATCTATACATAGGCATTACGTATTGTTCTATATGTGTGCATATACATACAAAAATAAAAAAAATAATGTCCAAATGTTAAGGTGAAAAATATATAAATTAAAAATTCCTGGAAGTCCCTCCCCTTCCTTCACTTCCTCAGCCCATAAAAAACAATGTGACTGTTGCTGTTTTGTGTGGGGATAGGAAAGGGGAGAGAGAATAGCTCTGAGAACATCTGGGGCGGTTGCAGACAGGCTTGTCTGCATTAATATACATTCCAGAAACGTGCCTGAAAAAGCTTGGATTCTGATCTTGCTTGCTCCACTGTAAATTCAAGTAAAGCTCTGCTGGATCAAAGGTGGTGGAAATTTACAGTGATGTTACTGAGATCACATCACGGCCCAAAAGAACTCCCCCGAATACAGGGAGAGGAGCCTGGTGGCCTCACAGGTTCACGTCCTCATCACAAATGCATCTCTGTCAATTTAGGAAGTGATTGGTGGGAGTCTTGGGACGCCGTTTTGCAGACCTTTGCTTACTTTAGTAGTCTCCTTGAAGACAAAACCCCTCATTCCTTACAGGGAATATTTGTCAGGTGCAATAATTCATGTAAGTAGGAATTGTCCAAAGATACAGCTTCATCTGTGCAGGGCCACAGCTCGATACTGTTGTGCTTCTCCATGTTACAGCAGCATGTCTGCAGGAATAAAAGAGAGGATGGGAAGTCTTTGGAAGAAAGGTGCTTAGAAGCGTTAGCCACAGTTTGTGAAAGTCTTGTCACTAAACAGATGTGACAGAGCTTGCAGATATCTCCTGTGACTTGCTCCTTTCTCTGAAGGATCTTGACAATTTAGTGTTGTGAAAGACGCTTGGTGGCTAAGAAGTATGAGATGCTCTGATAAAGAGTTGTTTCTTGGGCAGAGCGATAAGCAGCGCTCCCTGAGACTAGGTTGTGGATACTGCATCATCAGAAAATGTGAAAATAAGTTCTGAATTTTGTGTCCTTGGTTAACAGGTGGGACTCCTTGTGCATGTTGCTGAAGAATTCTGCTTAAAAATCGGTGTTGCGAGATGCTCGGTTTGTGGGGGTGACATCTTTGATGAACCAGCCAAAGTACTTTTGAGCATGGTCTGTGATGGCTGGCATAGTTTTAAAGTGCCATGGACCTGAAACACAATTCTGGTTCTAACTTGTACTGGACCACACCATCTAACCATTAGGAAAAAATGCTTTGATGCATCGTATGCCAGAAATGAGGGAAGTCTGTGGTCACAAGCCATCTCACTTCCATCTCGTAAATGCTGATTGGCTTGCTTGTGAGATTAGGGGCTAGCTAGCCAGCAGACATACGTATTTATGCCTTTGATTATAGTGCTGTCTCGCAGCTCTTCATATCAGTTTAATTGTGTTGGAACTCTGCTTGTCATTTGATGTTTGAAATGACAGATTTATTCACGTACGTGAAGGTGTTCCTTCACAAGGCCTGATGTGCGCAGATGTTTTGGCAGCTGAGACTCCACCTGCTGCCATTTGTGTGCAGACAGACCTGACCCCTTACGTGCTAGGTGGAAACAAAACTTGGTGTTATCCCCTTGGTGTGTGTTTGATGAGAGTCCTATCTGCTCTGAGCAAGCGTGGCCTGGTGAGAATGAGCCTGAGGACTTCTGACCTGAGCTGGGTCCTCTGATGCCTACTCTGCTTTTCCACTGTGTGGGCTGCTGTGGCTGAATGCTGTTGAGTGGATGCTGACAAAAGACACATCTGAGCTGCTGGAAGAGGACCAATCTTTGTCGCTCTGGTTGGGGCTTTTCCCTGGGTGGTTGTAATGGTCTTAAAAGAAAGATGGGAAGAGAGGAGTGGGGATGCTGCAGGGAAACCTGGTTCTCAGCTGAAAATAACCTCTATGTTCTTGATGATGTCCCTTTTTGATGGGTACAGGGCAGTTTTTGAGGGAAGTGCGAGGATTGGCAAGACTCCTCCGGGGAAGGTTTGTGGCTGGGACTGAGTGATCTGTGGCTGTACTGAGTTTGAGGATGTTATCTGGCACTGAATATTTTGTGGGTTATTAATGCCAGTAATCATCTTTCCAGCACTGGAGTTTTATTTAACAGATGCTACAGAAGAAAATCTTACTAAGTTGGTTTGGTGTGAGCAGTGGTGGCTCAGCAGCTGGGAGACCTGTGTATTTGGGAGTTTCTGTTTAGTACGTTATGTCCCTCTGCACACAGGGGGAAACCCCTTTCTGGGCTGCTGGGAGGGGCTGCGTTTTTGGGAGACAGTAGCATACAAATATGTAACGTTGGTGGCAAATACAACCTTGAGCATCAGCCTAAACTGGTGTGAGCAAGTTCAGATTTGCAGCTGATGTTAGGAGGTGCTGAACTGTAAAAAGATACTTAATTTTCAGGTCTGGGCAATTGTTTTTTCAGGCCTGTAGAGTAGCTTGCCTAGGGCCTGCTGCATCAGGCAGGAACATCTGAGAGCACTGGATGAGAATGAGTAGGGTGCTGGTAGCTGCTGGAGCTGTTGTGTACCATCTCGGTGCAATTGTGCTTACAGGGAATTTGTGCTAGCTGGAACTGCTCTGTACAGGACCATGTGTAATGTCTTTCACTTTCTGGCTGCATCTGCATACTGGTGTGTTTCACACACTCGGTAAATAAGTGGGGTATTTGAAAACATTTCACTTGATGTTCAAAGGGAAATTGTGGGGTTATGCTCAAATTGCTGAATTGGGTTTTTGGTAGAACATTAAAGCTTCTCCTGGAGAATCTTACAAGTGTGATATTAACTGGCCTTGTTTGCTCTTCGGTGTAATGAATGTGGAATGGATTTTGAGGCTTTTGCTCATTTTGGGGAGGATTAATCTCACATCTTCTATCAGTGATTAGAACGCACTGAAGAATTTTCAGTAGAGACATCCCTTGTGCTGTTATGTTATTAGTACAGAAATATTAAACTGTTGAGATGTTTGGTTTTTTTTTTTTACTCCTGAAGAATATGTTTTACCAAGGCACTGTGATAGGACATATCTTTGGCCCTCTTGGAGGTGGTTTTTTGCCCTCTATGTGCTTTCAGAGTCCTCCTAGCAGATAGTACCTATGCTGATAGGGCTTCCTGATTGCACATGTCAGCTCTTTGCACCGCGGCTCAGGACCAGGGTGAGGATGACAGATTATTTCTAGGTTATTTTATAACTGTCTGGTCTAAGTATGCAAGCCTAAATTCAGTGTGGTGTTTACAGGTAGAAACTCCGAGCAGCTGATCATATGGATTATACTCTTGTGATTGTAATGAGCATAGCTGTATATTCTTTGTCTGTGTATGAAAAACCTCTAGAACAACCTTTGGATGGGCTGGTGCTGCAGCAACAGTCTTGTGAAGTTGCTACACCTCCTAATGCAGGAAAACCTGAGAGTATCCTATTCAAGTCCTGCCAGAAAATAAAAAGATATAAATTTGCAATTGAGTATTGTTCACAGAATACATATTTCTAGTAATAAGATTACCTTTTCAGTCTTTTTATGTCGGTTTTTATTCCCAGTCTTGCCAGGCACTGTGAAACCTGAGAGGACATGAAACTCGTATTAGGGGAAATTAAAAGTGTAAGTGTGCTACATGAATTTGCTTGCAGTGGACAGTGGGTGTAGTTTCTTGGGGGGCTGTGTGTGTGTGTGTGTAGCCACAGGAAAAGAAGTCAGAAAATGAGCTTCAGAGTAAGATCAGCTGTGTTGCTCTGGTTCGAGAATGTTGTATCATGAGCCTCTGTTCTGGTTCCATGCAGCTATGCTGGCCCAGCCACTATCCCTCTAATTACAAGGTTGAGAGATGGATTGATAAGGACAGTAGTTAGGATGCTAATTAAAATACCATAGATGATGTGGGGAACAATACGCCTTACATACTTTATTTAAAGGAACCAGGGAATAATTAATTAAAAATGTCACAAGTTGTCAGTCTTGGGTCTTGTTTGTTCTCCTTTTGAATGCTCAGGCATTTGTAAATTGCTTTACTGAGCTTGAGATAGGGTCCCAAATTTCCACTAAGTCAAAACCAGGTATTTATAGCCAAATGTTCGTTTTGGTGGGATTAAACTACTTTAAACTGACCTGTTGCTTTTCAGACATGCAAGCTAGAAAAAATAAAACCCTGTGTGGAGCTGTCTTAAGACTGACCTCTAGATTTCCTAGTAGAATTTAATTTGTGCTTACAATGGTATCTCCCTGTATGCTCATGCAACTCAGACCTTTTCCCACAATAATATAGATGCAGTTGGTCTTCAGTCCTCTTTGAAATTAAATTACACAGAAATGGAGCAGATGGAGAACACTTTGGGCAGCTGAGGACAGAAATCTGTGCATCTCTGGTTCCTAGTTTCACAGATCCTGTAGCGATTAACATGGCTGTGAAAATCTTTCTCTCCTGTGCTTTTTCACATCTCTCACAAGAAGTGTGATGGTGACAGGAAGGCTCTCAACGATGCAGATAGCTGTGGCTGTTCACTGATCTGAAGCACATCGGCAGCAGGGAATGATTGGAGGCAGCAATAGGTTGCAAGGCTCTGCCAGAAAGCAAGAGGCCGTTTGGAATTGTGGAGGAGGGAGGCAGATGTGTTGTAAGGCCTTGCTGGTCCTCACCTTAGTTAGGTTGCATGCTGTTGTCCTTGTGCATTGCCTCAGTACAGCAGTTTTTTGCATTAAGTGTAGGAAGCAAATGGTGCCCCTGGGCAGGTGGGACCCCGAAGCAGCTTGTCCCCCTTTCTGTCAGTGAAAAGCAGTGGCCCTGTATGTAGGCAGTTGGTTCTCTAGCCATTGGTGCAGAGGTGACTTGTACTTGGCAGGAAGCACCCGGAAAGACTCAGATTTGATTTCAAGGTCACAGCCTGAGGAATTCACTGTCTCTGAAATTGCCGGTCATTCACGAGACTGACCTGAGAGACTTTGATCAGTATTAGGAATCAGTGTGTCAGGGCTCCTAGGTGTGACCCTGAATGAACTTCAGTGTCCCTAAAACCTAAGGATTTGAAAGTCCTTTGATTTATTACTGGCAGAAAGTAATCTGTTCAAAGTTGTTTTCTGCCCAGCAGTTATTGTTTTATCCAAAATTCCCGAAGAAATTGGTCTTCTGCTGAACGCGGCATTACAAGAAATGGGAAGCCAAACCCATTCGCTCGCATTGTCTCGGCACTTCCACGAGACTGGAAAACCAGTGGGCAGACCAAACTCTTTGACATTTACTTACTTTTTTGGTCCCATAGTGTTTGCTTTGTGGCTGATGCCGTGCTGCCAGGTTTCATCCAGGAGCAGTTTTTATGCCTGAGCTGTGAGTGCTGGGAGTGGGATGAAGCGAGCGGAACTGGATGGGAACGTGCAGCAGGCCGTAGCCGTGCTGTGGCTGCCGTCCGCAGAGCAGCGAGCTTCAGGCGAGTCGGAGAATGTCTGCTGCTTTCTCTGTGGATGGTTTATCTTATGGTGGGTGGCTTGTGTTTGGCTTGCTACCTTCATTTGGAAGCAGTGCCTAAAAAGGACACTTGTGAGGGGGGGAGTAGCGTGGCCTGTTGTCTGTGGTTAAAGTCCTGGATTAAGGGTAGAAGCCACCCTCCGCTCCCCTTTGCAGGAGCCAGATGCTCGCTGCAGGTTCCTTGAACGTGGAAGCAATGTGGCAAGGCATGTCCAGCTCTGTGAGAAACCTGGTGTTGAAGAGGCCGAGTGTTCTTTGGTGTTTCTTACCTCTGAAAATGCCTGACAGCGTTGGCCTGGAAGAGGAGGATGTGTTTCAATGAAATGATAAGCAGGGAGGGACTGCTCTCGGGGGGGCCTGAGCACGCGACACCTCCCCTGTTAGAAACAGGGGAAACCAGATGAGTACAGAAAGTGGAAAAGCACCTGTGATGCTGACAAATTCAGCATGAGGAAACCAGCTGAATAGAGGCTGGCAGGCGAGCTGATGGGATGGGAGACAGCCAGGGGAGGAGGGAGCCAGTATTTAATGCAGCAGGCTGTGTCGATCTGACCGGGGCTTGCAAAAAATGGAAGGGGAAAGATGGTGTAGCTGGGTGGTTGAGGTTGTGATGCTCAAATGCCCTGCCCGCTCTCCGTATTCCCAGCTGTGGGCTGTGTTCCATGCCACCCCCCCACTGCCAGGCTGTGGGCTGCTTCCCGGAAAGCACTTGGCAGCGGTTGTGCCAGATGTGCTGTGAGGACTGTGGTGGCCGTGTCCCTGGCAGTGAGCAGCAGCTGGGAGGAGAGGGCTGGGGCAAGATCTGGAGTAAGGTTTGCACTGCACTGGGAAAGGGCAAACCCAGAGGGATGTTGAGGGGAAAAGACATCATTGAGTTCAGTGAGAGCTCTAGCGCTGAGGTGCAGTGAATTAACAAGCCCTTTGTGGAAGTGAAAGTGCCAGTCGTACGCTTTGGTGGTGGAAGAGGTTAAACAAAGAAGCATATTCCCTTGGCCCCCTTGTCTTCTAGCTAGCTTGAACTTCCCAGGAAAAGATGCTGTTGAGATCCTTTCCCTGCAGAGGTGGGAACTTCATGGCTCAAGACAGAATGGTGAAATAAATGTCTGGCAGCGCCGACTCCTCACTGAGTTGCCAACCCTGTGTTCTGGTCAGGCAGAAAATGCTACAGGCACCAAAACCAGCAGCTTACCTAGAACATACCTGTGCTGGCAAAGGATGTAAAGTTAGCCTTCCTTCAGAAGAAAAGGGAGGCAAAGAGAAATTAAGCACAGTTGCAGGGTTTTGTTTATTAAACAGAGGCGATGAGTAGCCGTTTCAGCATCGTTAAGCTATGAGATGTTTGATAAGAGCCTTGTTGAGTAACTTCAGAAGTTTTGCCAGACAAAGTGAGGTCTGTTTGAAGTGCCCTCTGCTGCGTCTGTGTGTGGCACAGCCTCACACAACTTCAGGTATGTGAGCTGTCGTCCTCCCAGCTTGGTTGCTAAAATGCACTGTAGACTGGCAGCCAGTGTCAACTAGCCTAAATGCAATCTGTGTGTAAAAGTATGTTTAAAAATCTGGACTTGGATGATGTTGGGGAGGGTCTCCAGGTCAAAAGCGTCTTCCTGTGCTCAGGGAAGGCGATGGTGCTGGTCAGAGCTCTGTCAGGGCTTGCTCTTGGCTGCTATGCTTAGCTCGGTCTTGCTCCCCTGCCATCTGCCTTGAGTTGGGTGGCTTTGGCAAAACCTGTTAGCAGTGATGGCCTGTAAGCACAGGTATGTGTTAACCCAACCTGTGGTATGATGCTGGTAATATATATATATGTGAAGTGACTGCCCTTCACGCCCATCTATTCACCATGACCTCCTGTAATCTGAGCATCACCCAGGGTAGAATTAACTAACTCACAATGGTGAGGAAGGGTATTAGACATCATAATTGCATAGCATGTGGGGACCAGTGCTGTTTAATACCTTTATTATTGATATTGACAGCGGGGCTGAGTGCACCCTCAGCAAGTTTGCTGATGACACCAAGCTGAGTGGTGAGGCTGCTGTGCCAGAGTGATGGGATGCCATCCAGAGGGACCTGGACATGCTTGAGAAGTGGGCCCAGGTGAACCTCATGAGGTTCAACAAAGCCAGGTGCAGGGTCTGCACCTGGGTTGGGACAACTCACGTTATCCGTACAGGTTAGGAGATGATGTCCTTGAAAGCAGCCCTGAGGAAAAGGACTTGGGAGTAATCGTGAATGAAAAGCTGGACATGAGCCACCAATGTGTATCTGCAGCTCAGAAGGCCAACTGCATCCTGGAATACTGTGTCCAGCTCTGGAGCCCTCAGCACAAGAAGGACATGGACCTGTTAGAGCATGTCCAGAGGAGGCCATAAGAATGATCACAGGGCTGGAACATCTCTCCTATGAGGATAGTCTGCGAGAGTTTGGCTTCTTCGACCTGGAGAGGCTCTGGGGAGATCTTATAGCAGCCTTCCAATACCTGAAATAAGTCTGTAAGAAAGCAGGGGAAGAACTGTTCATGAGGGCCTGTAGCGATGGGATGAGGGGTGATGGGTTTAGACTAGAAAAGGGAAGATTTAGGTTGGCTATTAGGAACAGATTCATCAGTATGAGAGTGGTGAGACACAGGCACAGGTTTCCCAGAGAGGTGGTGGAGGCCCCATCCCTGGATATATTCAAGGACAGGCTTGATGGGGCTCTGGACAACCTGATCTAGTGAAGATGCCCCTGCTTACTGCAGTGGGGTTGGACTAGATGACCGTTAAAGGTCTTTCCCAACCTAACATATTCGATGATTCTATGAGAGCATCTTTTGGGAGTGGCAGTAGTTTGGCAGTGGTTCACTGGCAGTGTAATTCACTTGCCCAGCAAGTGTTATGGCTAAGTGGGCACAAACTTACTTCTTGTCGGTCATGAGTGGAGTTAAATGCCCCAGTGCTGTAAGCAGCATCCAGGAGGCCACCTTTATTGTCAAGGCACGGGCTGAACGGCCCCAATGCATGCAGTACCCACAGTCCTGGGAGTCCCCAGGCAGTAGGGTGTAGGCAGCAAATTGCACACGGGCATCTTGAGTGATCTGTGGCTCCGTGCCAGGCCCAGGTAGAGAGGGAGAATAAACTGTGTGCTGCTTTATCTGCTCAGCGTTACTGGGTCAGGCAAAGCTTGAGATTATTCCTTGGCTACATGAGCAGGGTTTCAGATCTGGAGAGCGAGGAGGGGGAGGAAGAAGGATGTTTAGGTCGTAATGAATCCCCCTTGAAGCTCTTGTTTATTCCCAGTCTCCAGAGCAGGAATGAGTGACATAAATCCTCTGCTTTCTATTTTCTCAGGGCAGTATCTCTGCTCTGTGAATTAAAGGGTATGGCTTGCACCAAAAGATAGCTGCAGAAACGTGGCTGTGAGGATGTTAGTGATGCTTCATCTTAAGAGGAGTTAGAGGTACAGCTCCACAGTGTTACTTGACCTGAGGCCTCCGAGATAACAGTCTGCAGATACATTCTTTTAAGTGCAGGCAATCAATCTACAAGGGGGAAAATTGCAATGAATTAGTAATTCACAATTAACCTAGTGTTTATATGGTTTCAAATCAGACAAATGCAGGACCAAGGTGTGAGATTTTTTTTTTCCTTTGGAAAACCTTGGTGGTCCTTCAGTTAAAAATTGTTTGGGACCCTTTGCTTGTAAGTTACAGCTAACTGCTCTCCATCTCTCACCCTGTTCAGAGCTTGCACTGCACACCAGCCTTGAGAGGGAGAGCGAGGGGAGCTGTCACCATGACTTGCTTGACTTGGCCCAGTGAACAGCTTAGCCTTTTCCTAACATGGCTATTTGGAGTTTGCATGACTCTGTATGCTTGAGCTATGTTTTTCTTCTCCTGGCTTCTTTTATCCAAGTTTTTCTCATGTGAAATATTTTGGATTAGATGAGATCTGCAAGGAGGAGTTGACATTACATTTCAAGGTTTACTTCTGCTTTTGCATTGGCTTACTGACATCATATTCCCTGGGGTCAAACCTCCTGGCTGACAGCCAGTATTAAAAAAGATTTTTTTTTCAGGGTGGAGTAATTTTTTTTTTGTTATTGTAATTTCACCCCTCTTTGTTCATCCTTTCCCTCTTGTGCTGCTTGTTCCCTATTTCAGATTCCACCTCTACAACATGGAAGAAAAGGCTGCTCTAGCCCTTATTGTAATACTTGGTGCTTAACCATCTGCTTAGAAGGCATTGATGATACTACATGCAGCTTGATCTCTTCCTGACTCATTTCTGAGTTGCTGGTACATCCCTGTATGCTGCTAAACCGTCTTTGAACCTCACTGTGTCACAGCAGTGTACATGAGGAGTCACTCTACTAAAGTCAGTCTAGTAGCTCCAGCGTGAAACTGGAGTGACCAGAAAATCATGTAGTCTTTCTTCTGGATTATATATATATGGCAGAGAGGAGTGAAAGCCTGAAGTGAGTTGAGAGAACTTTGAAAGCAGCTTTTTGATTTGCCTACCAACGAGACTGGCCAGCTGTACTGAAAATAATTTCAGAGACCACAAGCTGATTTGAAGTGGGTCTGGAGCTGCGTAAACAGAAGGTGCATTATTCACAAGCTAGCTGAGCATTCCTCTCCTCCAGTGGACTGGGGCAGGCAGAAATGTGTTTGCTTGCTTCACCTGGTCAATTGGTCCTCTGGGAAGGGAGTACTGCTCTTTACAGGGTGGAGTGGATAGCAGGGCACTGATATAATGAGGCTGGTCTGCACTGTGAGTTAAGAGCAGTTACGGGAAACTCCGTATGAAATGTATGAAGTCACTTACGACTTGTTAATGCTGTGGTTGTCAATGGGCATCAAAAGTCAGAGGCACACAAAAGCAGTGGAAAAGGGAAAGGCTGCCTTAGGCACAAGAGCACCTGTGTGCAAACCCCACAGGCTCAAACGCATCCCATCATTGTGCCTCCCATGTCTTGTTTGCAAAAATAAAAATAATTCTCATTAGAAGCTGTAGATATGGCCTCCTTCAATGTATTTCCGAATCATGGCCCTGTAGAAAGCACTTCTCACTCAGCAGTTCTGCAAATCCAGTAACAGGCTTGTGGTGCTGGATCTGTTGTGAGATGTTTCAGTGTGGCCAACTGTAACCTGGCCCGAGAGCAGAGGACTGTCCTTGTTTGTATGACACTCATGTGGGATGAGTATGTGGGAGAACTGGGTGTTGTGTGTGGCTTCTTTCTAAACATCTCATCACAAGGGAGTTAAATAGATGCAGAAACATGGACTTGGAGCAGTTGAGGTGGCCAAAAAAAGAAGATACTGGTTGCTGGCCACTGCTATTTCCATCATGCTGTGTATGTTCCACTTGTGACTACTTCTTGGTAGCTGCCCTCCTCCCGAGCATCCAGCAACAATGCTAAAATGACATTTTCTTCCTTTCCCATCTTCCAGCTAAACACTGAGGCAACAACAGTTGTAAAGTTCATGCCCCATGAGTGAAGCCTACTAACAGTGCTGTGATCAGACACAACCTATTAGTGTTGTCACTTCAACATATTCCACCAAGTTTTATATTGTGTTTCGTGTGTAGGGGTAGATATTTTAGCTGGCACAGATATGCAGTAGGGTTCTTAGTTCCAGGACTGCCCTTTCTTGTTATAGTCACAGTTGATTACCAAGAAATAAGTATTCAGAGAGAGCTGGCATAATCTTGCCATACAGAAGAACTGGTCATATCACATCTTTGGAATAAGCTGCTGTGGATCCATCATGACAACAACTATTCAGGTTTGGATTTGTCTGTGATAGACAAACTCTTATTGTGTCTTATATTCACAGCTATTTGAGACAAAGCTGTTGAGGCCACCGCAGTCAATCGCCTGCACACAGCAATTTTCTCAATGGTGTATTGTTGTGATATACCCAATATTAACTATTTTCCCTGATGGGGATTCCACCACCTTCCTCAGAAGGCTGTAGTTCACAGTTTTGTTGAAAGAGGGACCTTTGTAGCTGGGCTTTATTGTCCTCTCTTAATTAAGTCATATTATTTCCGTGTAGCTCCAGCTTTTAATACCCCGCAATCTTTGTCCCATTCTTTGAATTTACATTTATGTCTGTTGAAGATTTCTGCACTGGTATGACATACCTGTCTTTCAGGGTGATTGATGAAATTATCTCAGTTTGCTAATGACTCACATAATCTAGAACTGCATGTAGATGCTGTTAAAATAAATTGGAGGGTTAGATTGTTGAGATAGAAAAGCTTGGAGTTGGATAATCCCCCAAATGGGTTTTCATTTTGAGTCAAATCCAAATGGTGTGGTGAAAAGCTGCTTTTGTGATCCTGCGGTTGCAGTCCATCTTCTGGTGTGTGGTCAGGCGACCTGTCCGAGGATCTAAGCTGTATAAAGGTTGCAAAGACAATGCCAAATGTGTCAGCAGTCACTTTTGTAGAGCTGGATAGATCACAGAGAATTGTGCACAGGAGAATTGTAATGTGTTTTTCTCAGACCTTTTGTAACCACTGCGTTACCAAGGGTTTGTGTTTTCACAACGCACCGCTACAAGTGGTCCACAGGCTGTGATGTGCTTTTTACACTGTACTGAGTGAAGGTGGTCTCAATGATGATGCTGGATCTGGCATTCCTGTCGATCACAGCCATGTCAGATAGGTAGACAGTAGCTGTGAGTTGTCTTTTTCAGCTGTTCAATGAGCAGCTCAGTCTATTCATCGCAAGCCTGCCAGCAGCTCTTGCTGTTCAAGTGGGTGATGTTCTAACAGTATTTGAGAGCTGGCAGAGAAGGGTGATGATCAGATGCAGCCAGCTAAAAACTAGCATATGCTTTACAGGAACATTTGTTCCATATCCTGAGCTGAAGCTGAAATTTCACAGCATCATGTTTCACAGTCTTTTAGAAAGCTTGCTTGTATACCAGATGCACTAAGGGTGAGTGTAGGTTCTGCATTATGAAACTCAAGGGGTTTGCAGTGCCTGAAAACTTAGGGTGAGTCTGGCCTTTCAGATGTAGAGGTCTTGTTAGTGAATGTGTTGGGAGTGTTACAGAAATACAGCCAGACTGGATGGCATTATGTCAAATGTGATATGGTAACAGCAGAGCCTGGGGAGGCATAGATGCACTCCACAGGCTGTATCAGAGCATTATAAAATATACTTAAGGTTGTAGCTAAGATGCTGCTTGACTGGGAGGAAGTGTGGGGAAGAGGGTCCATTGGAGGAGCCCTCCTTGGATGCTCTGCTGAGCTCTGTGAGACAGTCTCCTCTCCCTCTGTAAGGTCCTGTGGGAGACCAGTCTCCTAACTTAACAAAGCTGGGTCACCTGTCCTGTGTCAACAACCTCAGCTGGCAACCGTCCTCTCAGAAGGGTGGATGAGGGCTGTGTGAGTTGGGAAATCAAAACCCCCATACTTTGGGGTTTTGTCCCCTTCTGGTCAGATGTGCTGATGTAAGTGCTGTGGAAGAAATCATAGTTGCTGTTCTGTTTAGGTGCAGGATGTGAGTCTCTGGGGATGTTGAGTCTCATGCTTCCACTGGCCTTAAATTCACAGAACAGTAAAATGTTGTATTGAGACCCAAATGTAATACATGAAGAATGTGTGGCACACTAAACCCATCTGGTTCATACAAAAACTCATGTATAATTCACAGTCTTTGTAAATATGTCAGCTTAATGCTTCTCTGGCACCTATCAGCAAGACTCTTTCTCCCTTGGGTTAGTCAGACCTGACAGCTTCTGAAACTGTACCCTGAATTGTGTGACAAATGGTGCTGAACTCTGAACATTACTGAATAACAACTAGTTTTTAATTCAGGAAAAAAAATTCTTATAAACAAAGACATTTAAAAAAAAAATTCTTCACTGCCTTAGTACAATTTTAAATCTTCATCCTGGTTATGATGTGGAAATCCTTTACAGTTTTAGTAGAGCAGGGTTACATCTAGGTGTATATACCGGTACCAAGCTTTGGTTATCTTTCCCTGCAGCACATTATGTAATATTTCTTTATGTTGGTGGATTGAAATTGCTAGCTGATAGTTCTTTCAGACATCTATTTGTGGTTTAATATGCACAATATTTGCTTTCAGACTGTAGCGTGCACGCAGGCTGCTGAATAGGAATCACTTGCAAATAGGCAAGAGTGCACAAGGCACAGACATTTGCCATGCCACAAGGCATGTTTACTTTTCATTAACTGAATCACCTGTATTCTGTGGACAAATCCAGCTGCACTTGTGTAAAGTGTGTGAGAGCACGTGGGCTCGTGTGTTTGGTGCTTGCAAACCTTTTCAGTGACAGCACTGGTGGAGAGCAGCAGCTTGGTTCAGTCACTATGACTTGGAAAAAATCAAGTCACAAATGTCCTGTAGGCACTGTGAAAATAATGTTAAAGAGCACGTTTTACTGTATCTCAGTCAGACGCCCAAGAACTTTGAGTGATGTTGGGTGGCAAATTGTTAAAACACATTGGTCTGTAAGATGCTAATGTGGCCTGGGCTGGAGCCAAAGTCTGTAGAAGGCTAAAGGAGTTGTCCAGCCTGCTTTGGACCCGGTCCTTGGATGAGATTTTTCGGAAGCAGTCAGCAGCTCTCATCTCCACTGACCTTAAACCCAGTGAGGGCAGAGAGCACAGGGCTGAGCTTTCCTGGCCTGCTGGGTTTAACGCTGGCTTGGAGTGATTCAGCAGCTCTGAGGGGAGGAAAAATAATCTGCATTTCCAAGTCAGGTACAGCATATATTCTTTCAGGAGCTGGTTTTACAAGTGATTTAAACTTAGCTGTAAAGCTCTCTACCACATGGCTAGTGGGCATTAGGGTCCTGCATGCAGATATGCCAAACCAGAGGCAGTGCAAGGTGAGTCTGCGTTTCTGAGCACAGCTTTTCGGCTGGAGCTGGGAGCCCTCTTGTTTAATGGCTGCATATGAGAAGGGAGCTATAGCAAGAGATGTAAACCCACCTGTAGCACATCTCTTTACATTGTGCTCCTTTTACTGAGCTTTTCTTTCTTCTGCTGTCTTTAGGCTGCCATTTATCCCACTTCAGCAGCCCATGGAAGTTGGGTGGCAGCCTTCATTCCCTGTTCCAGAGTTTCATGATGCTTCTTTAGTCTCTCTTGCATTCCTATAATTACTGTCACTGGGAAACAAAACAAAGCCCATCTATAATAAAAACAAGAGAGAGTCTTCCTGCAAATACATCAGGACAAAAGCTGGCTGCGCTTTCCCACTGAGGCTATCTGAACCAAGCAGCCTTTCCCCTATCACATTCAAAGCTCTTGATTTAAGGAAGGGGAGTGATTGCTCAATCATTAAGGATAATGGCTATTTACTTTTGGAAACAATGGACTTGATGAACCAAGAAAAATGACCTAATTTTAAGAAGTACATTTGCCTTGGAGCAATCTAGCTGGGTTTGGGATGGAAGTGCGTAAATTATCTTTGGGAGGTGGTAAAAAATGACCTTTTGTTCCAGGATAAATCACAGTGATTTTTTCTTTTCTTTCTTTCTTTTTCCCTCCTGTCTGGGGGACTGAGGTGACCCCAAGCATGGAAATACCAGGCTAGAAAACAATACTAGCATTTAAAGTAATGAACATAGAATAATAAAACATTACAAACTGATTACACTGGTTGCAAGTTCTCAGGCTTACTTGCTAGGTTTTCCTGTGATCACCTTGTATATGTTAAATGTGTAGCTGTGATCTGTCTGCAGCAGCAGAATTTTATCAGGTATTCATCATTATGTGGAAAACTGCTCCTCTTGTTTCATATTACCACAGACTGGTTTGGGTTGGAAGGGAGCTCAAAGACCACCAAGCTCCAGCTCCCTGCAACCCCTAGTGAAGGGGACACCCTTCACTAGACCAGGGTGCCCAAAGCCCTGTCCAGCCTGGCCTTGGACACTGCCAGGGAGGTGGCAGCCACACTCTGATGTTTAGATATTTTCGTGTAGGTTACAGTGCAGTTCAGATGTGCTGGCACTGATGTAAGCAAGGATATTGGTGAGGGTGTTACTGTGGGAATTGGCATATTCTTGGAAAATTTGGAATACTGGTGGACTTGCTGGGTTGAACTATAAACTGGGGGTGATAATGGTGGGTAGCAGAATGATTCCCCTTCCTGTCTCAATTCTCCTGATGTCCCAGAGCTTGAATGGTATGTGTAGTGTCTACAGCCTGGGCTGAAACAGACCACTCTGTTGTTGTAGAAAATCCTGGCATTTATGTGGATTTATTTCTCCTGGTCTAGTCTGAGATTCACTGCTGACCTCAAGACTGGAAGTAAACACTGCTTCAAACTCAGGTGAAGTCAGTGTTTGGCCTTTCAGAAGAGGTCCTGACTGGGTGCTTACCAGAGGTATAGATGTGCATGGCAAAGACTTCAGATGACAAGTCCTGTTGCTGTTTGTGATGGTTGCTGTGAAATAGTCACTAACAGCTGAATGTGAGCCTAATGAAGAAATTCTAATAACAAACTATTGCAAAAAAGTCATGCAGGAGGAACAGAACTGGGGAATAAAGAGTTTTGAGCCTATGCAGATGATTCTTTCTAGTCAAGTGACTTGTAAAAAGCCTTACATGAAAGCACCACAAAACCAGATGTAAACAGAGTAATGCAGGTTTTATGTGCACTTGAATAACAAGGGGTGGCTGCACCTTTGGTGATTTAGGGTTGCAAGTTAAGCATTTTTAGTTCTATGAAGCACTAAGTTTGCCTTTTGATGCCCATGTATCTTCCCCTTGATCATGTGTGGTTTTCCCCGTGGAGAATTCCAGATGTGTTTCTTGTTAGACACAGAGAAATGCTATTGCTGCCTTCAGGTGGTTCTCTACTAGAGTACACAACCTTAGCAATGATATAATGTGAAATCTGTGATTGCTGTTTGAACCCAAAATCTCTGTCAGTGCCAATACTGAGCTCTGCAGGGCGGCATGTGACCAGGTATGTGGTTGTTAGATTCTGCTTTTTAGTAGCTTGTGCATAAAATGCCCAATTATTTTACTGTTGAATGTGAGGGTGTGAATCTCATATATGCTGCTGAACTTCCTCCTAACGTAAAAAACCTTTAATATGCTCCCATAGTAAGTGTATAAGAGCTTTAAAGCTGTTTTAGACTTAAGAGAATGGAGTGAAGTCGCCTCTGGGCTCTTATGAATCAGGCACATAATACTTAATATCTCTGAAGGGGATTGTCCTCTTGGCATCCAATAATACATGCTGATTTATGGGGAATCTGATGTTCAGTTAGCATTGAAAGCTTAACACTGTCAGCTGGGTGAGCCTTTTGGTATAAGGATGGGGCCATTGGTGCTTGTAGCCTGAATGAGTGAAGCCTCCACGCTTCTGCTGCTGTCTTTGTCCTGACACACATGAAAGACGCCGACAGAGTCCAGATTTTTTTGTAGTTTGATTTTTAGATTATTTTGGCATTTATTGCCCTTTCTGCTATCGCTTAGTTTAGCTGGAATTGTGATCCAGCTTGTCTTCCTACAGTGGATGGACTTAGGTCACATGCGTGGTGTCTCCTATGTGTTAATGAACTCAAGCAAACAAATGCTTATTCTTCCCTGGTTAAACACAAAAATTAGATGTTTAATCACATATTGGCAGTTTCATTTCACACAGGAGTTCCTAAGGGCCTCATGCCGAGTCACAGGAGTGATGCTAAACTATGTCAGGGCTAATTTAGCTGACACAAAAAGCATTTTATACAGGCAGTAACTTTGTGATCTCTCTGGAAAATACAAATATGCATGTGTGTGTGTGTACAGAAGGGGAGAGTGTTGCCCTGTAAGAATTGCATGGACCTATTTGAGTATATTTTAAACTGTTTTATTGCAGATGCTTTATTCATAGTGCATAGTTATGGTGGTTGAAGGTGATCTAAGGTCCACAGAAAGACACGGTATCTTCCATTTGATCAACTGAGGGAGCTGGGAAAAGAAACCCCAAGCTTTCAAGCACACAGACCTTACTGTTCTTGTTTTGAGTGTTACAGGAGCCTTAACTAGCGAGACAGAACCCCTAAAACTTTCAGCAGACTTTCTGTTCTTTAGTTTTATTTTGCATCCTGGGCAGTGAACCATGTTAAAGCTCTTTCCGCATCGCTGGTGCACACTGGAAAAGTGTAACTGAGAGCTTGTGTAGTTTTGAGCAGACACTGCAGGAAAATTCCCTTCTGACCCTGTTTTGCTGTACAGGCTTTTGCCGATGATGCGAAGTCACCTAAAAGGCTGGATTAAAAATATCTGGCCCAGTCAGAACTGGTTAATCTGCACTTGGTTTCTATGTCTGGACAAGCAAAATGTCTTTATTGATGGTTGGTTAGGCTTTTGACACGTGTACCATTGCCTTGTTTTAGGACCTTCCTGTACCATAGGTTTGACCACGTTTGCAGGTCCATCCTTTCAATGTGAGCAGAGACTCAGAAGGCTTTCTTTGTACTTCAGACAGGCAAAACGGCACTCACACCTCAAGAGTCTGGGACCAGCATAGGGCCCAGGCTTTCCAGTACCGAAGGTGGGAGCACAAGAACAGGAACAAAACCAGGATGAGGGTCATGCTTTTCTCCCTGTCAGCTCAAAACTGTCCCCAAAGACAGATGTGTCTAGCTGGTGCCTGGTGTGCCCTAGCATAGCCAGGTAGCCCAGCAACAGCAATGGAACTTGAGTCGTCCTGGTACCACACACCCTCTGCAAAGTCACCAGGCATCCTTTGGTCTGTGACAGTCTGTGCCACTGTGGTTTCGGTGTTGTTGCTGCTGCTAGAGTGAAACTCATTTGAGTGTGTCAGCATGTGCAGCAGGTGTGTCTGCTTGTGTGTGGACATGGCCACAGAGAGCAGTGGTGAGGTGCTGTCTCCATAGGTGTGAGCAGAACATCAAGTGTGACTCCAGAATGTGATACAACTGCTGGCCTTTAAAATGGGGACAAAACTTAAGGGAAGGTAGATTAAAGGTGGGAATCCCCATACAGGCTTTTTCAGTTTTTCTCATTCACGGCGGTGATTCCATATGATGTTATATATGGGTTTGACTCAATGAGCTAAACTCAAGCTTGGCTTTTACTTGTCAGGCTGTTATGAAACCTGAAATAGTTACAGTAGCAGAAACAGTACTGGTGCAGACTTAAACCATCCTTGTGGTTTACACCAGTGTAGTTTCTTCCTGTAAAGAAAGTGGAATAAGATACACTAAAATAAAGCATGAGACAGATAGAATTGTTTTCATAACAGTCAGGTTGGGGAATCTCTGAGTGTTTGAGAGAGGTTTTAAAACTTACTCCAGAGTTTATAATTGTTTCTCATTTCTGTGGGTGGCTGCTAACAAAATAAATTAAGATACATTCTGAAATACTTATCTTTAAATTTTCAGATTTACATCCAAATGGCAGAAGTAATGGTGTATTTTGCTTGCTTCTTTCAATCTCTTGCCTCTTTTGGTACACAGACTGCTTGCATCCAGAACAAGGGAAGGTGCATGTGCACATATATTAGATCAGCACTGTTGTACATGGATACAAATTACCATGTTACACATTATCATACCATAGGCTGGTATCTGGCACATGAACAGGGTTCTGCTGTGCTAGGCACTCTGTCAGCACAGAGCAGAAAGTTGATTCTGTCTGAGCTTTTCATCTTAATAGAAATTAATTTATAACAGATGTAGATGGTACGTGCGGGAGTGCAGAGAAGAGCAGGGCATAATGTTTCTCACAAGCCAGATGCCAGTTCTGGTATAGGTGGCACTGAAAAGTTGACACAGAAAAGCTGAAGGAGATGAGCAGTAGCAGTAGGAAAGGCCATATGAAGGAAAGTAAGAAAACTCTTGTAAAATCTGATAGTTGGGTGATAGCAGAAGGCTTCCTGGGACCATCAGAAGCAGGAATTGATGTCTCAGAGTGAGAGTGAGTGATGGAAGCCTTGGAACCAAAGATAAGCTCATGCTGAAAGCTTTGAAACAAAGACAAGTTTGATGCAAGAATGTGTGGAGAGAGCTGGTGAAGACAGTGGTGAATGAGGTGATAGTGACAGGCGTGGGCTCTGATCTTTGCCGAAGCCATACTGGGGGGAGAGAACAGGCTCCTCTTCAACAGGACTAAGAGGAAACTGTTGGAGTCCATGGGATGTTCAGTGCTGATCCCCGAGAAAGGGAGGACTGCAGAGATGTTGCATAAAAAGTATGTGCAGGGTGCTTTATCTACCCCTCTGCATTAACTCAGGCTAAAAGAAGTTGTGAATTCTAAATGCAATTTCTGTTACTAACTGTTCTGCTTGCAGGTAGTTCTGTGTGGGAACAACAGACCCATATTTCTATGTAGTGTAACCCTTTTCAAGTGCAGGTGCAGAAAGGCATGTTTCTGGTTAAGGAAATCCGGAGGAGCTCTTAGGATAAGCAAGACTTAATCCAGATGTGTAGCCCTTAAAGTGAGTATTCAAGATAATACCGGGTTGGTCTGTGTTGTCCTCAGGGTGAAAATCAAGAAGAGGGAGGTGTAATTTGATGGGCAGTGAAACATTCCCTTTTACTGTGTTGTGCTTGAGGTTGTGGATCTGGCTGTCCAAAAGACAGGCCAAGAATTTACTGAGTGCTGACAGTGAGAAGCCTGGAAGTAGTCCTACATCTGGGTATCATAGTTCACATAAAGTTAGCCAGAGGTAAGATCGAGACGGGAAGGAAATCGGAGCCGGTCAGGGTATTGTATGTAACAGGACCACAGAACATGGAGAGAGTGTTGAGAGTGTTGAGCAAAGGAGGAGAAAATCGGGTTTGGACAGAGTCATAAAAATCCCAACTTTTCCACCTCCTGAGAGACAACCTAACCCATTCTACTGATACTGTTGTAGTATTAAAAGGTCCCACTAGTGGTGCTGGATGCTATATGATTAATACTTCTACAGTGTTTGTGTAATAAGGAATATAAGCAATCAGTGGTTGTATTAGCATTTTGATTTTGACAAACAATTGAGTTAACACCGTGTGTGATAATAACGAGACACAAATCTTACACGATGATTAATTTCTCAGTGCCAGCACTGCTGCTCAGTTATGGAAGAGTATAATGTTTGGTAATTAATTTCATGAGAGATTTCAACAGTAACAAAAATGGGTTTGATATTGTAAACTTTTTCCTGGCCTCCTAAACTAAATACTTTGGGGTGGAGAGTAGGCAACCATTAGCCATGGTTAATTGGGGCACTTTTGGCTTTGATTATGTTGCCGATGTCTTGCAACTACCTGAAGTTTAATTGCCAAACCTCAAAAGGGAAATAGGAGCAAGGAGAGCTACTTGCTGATGACTGAAACATTATGTGCCTTTTCACAATGCAAAACCTTGATCATTGTTACTGATGGCAGACTTTTTGCTGAGGAAACACAGTTTTCATGTAAAATTTCATAAGGAAGAAGTAAACAAGCAGATGTGTTAAAAATTATTTTCAATCAGGCTACACCCCAGTAAAGCACAAGCTTGGCTTTATTTCTCTTTTGGGGCTAAGTGGTACAATGCTGGTGGTGTCTGTGATCCTGCCTGCAGGTGAGGACAGGATCTTGCTACAGGACACTGAACAGGGTGCAGTAGCAAGACTTAGCCTCCAAGAAAACCCCAGGATGGGGACCATGAAGGTCATAAAAGAGCACAGGTGGCCAATCAGAGAATTGGGGGGGATTGGAAGGAGGGCCGGTGTTGGGAGCTGTTGTCTATCAGTAGAAATGTAAGACCATTCTGGGCTGTGATGGGGAGCCCTTGATGTCCATGGTGTTCATTGAGCACCCAGGGCCATGTGGCTCAGTTAGCTGTGTGTGATCACTGAGGTCTCCCCACTGCCTTGGCAACATCAGGATTTTTGTGTAGGTGGTTGCTCTTTCCTATTTGTCCCAAAGGTTGATCAGTTTTGGACAGCAGTCTGTGATGTTTTTACCCTAGCTNTCTCCTCCTGCTGGAATGGGGAACCACTCCACCCACCTCAAACCACCCTCAAGGCAGTGATTGCTATGTTCCCCTCCTTTCTGAGCGCTCTTCCCCTGTGTTTTCTGGCTGTCTTGCAGTTCGGCATTCTGCCCGCTCCTGTAATCGAGAGAATCTTCAGCCCTTAAGAAGTGAGCAGTGTAGCACCACTGCCTCGTATTTCATTAGGTACTAAACCTCAGAGGCCTTTATTCACTCTCCTGCTTGCCTCTTCTGTGCAAAGCAGGTGTAAAGCTGCTGCCTTTTTGACAGGGTAGCAGTTTGTGCTCTGCTTGACCCCTGTGCTCGTGCACTGGTCGGTGTGGTATATGGTGTAACCCAGGTGTTAAAGACCGGCATGGCTGAGTTCCAGGACCAAGGCTGGAGCAGAAGCAGAGGATCATATTGAGAGATCCACATAGCATATCAAAGTTGTTACATGATGATCTGGTCAAGGAATCTGTCTTTTAGATGTTCCTGCATTTGCTAGTGGATTTTGCCTTGGCTTTGCAAGAGTGGTTGAGGTCAGTTAGGTATATTAATACCAAATTAGGAATGCTACTGCTGATTCTAATGGGCTTGGTGTAATTCAGTGTGATCACTGGGCTCACAGATGTGACATTTTTGATTCTTATTTTCCATCCATGTTTCTCATAACCTTTACTGTGTTCTTCCCAGCCTGCTGTATCAAACAGACTGGTCGTAGTCATACCGCTTCTGGCTATTATTTACTCTGAGTACAGAGAGTTTTGTTCTAGTTTATTTTAAATTTTTTAAAGATAAAAAGAGAGGGAAGTGGTTGAATGCCATTGTCTTTACTGGTTACATGTTCTTGTGTGAGTGAATAGATCTGCAGTCCTTTCAGGAAACTTTTGTACTGAGTTCACATGGTTTGCTCCTGGGAGCTTGTTCAGCAGCTGGATCTCCTCTGCCTTTGTAAACCTTACAGAAAGTACTTCTAAACAACTGATTATCACAGAAATTCCTGGCTGGTCAGGAAGCAGGAGCACTTGGCTTTGGGAAAGCAGTTACTGATCTCCAAAAGCAGAGTAATTGCAGCAAGCAGTAATCAGTGAAATCAGATTTCACTCTGCACTAACTGCCCTTGCATATGTATTATACTGCAGTTGTTGGCTATTTCCTGTGTAATTCTGTCACCAGTCTACCATTAATAATACAGTTTTAAACCCACTGGTAACATACTGGTCAGGTCATTAAATTTCAGGGTCTGTTTGCTAAGGCTTGCTTTGCAGTGCCATGATAACTTGCTGCTAGTCAAGCTTTTGCAAAACTTTGGCAGTGATTCCTGCAGACTATGGTGGTGGCACCATGTTATGTCCAAAGATTCTCTGAGTCACGTTAAGATTCAGGAAACAACTGTATAAATAGAGCTCTCCAAATAGTACCTTTACATCATCATCATGTGTTTCCAGTCGGGGGTTAAATACTTCCTCATTCCAGTGGTGATATCACTTTTCCAGACCCTCTCTAAAACTAAATATAGTCATAGAAAGTGTCTCTGCACACATAAACCGAAGTGACTGAGTCATTTAAGACCACGGAGAATTGGAGAGGATGTGCTGTATCATACATCACTGACAGTAATACAAGAAGGAGGGCATGGACTTGGACTTGAAGTGTGAGCGTGGAGGTCAGTAGTTCCGTTATGTCTGGAACAGCCTTGCACAGATGGCTCTGTTGATGCTTAGACTTACAAAATGCTGCCCATCACTGGGACATCTGGGTACCTTCTATCTGGAGTAAGTTGGAGAGTCTCTAGGCAGCCTCATGGGATTTCTGGTAACTTCCACTTCTCCACTAGCATTCCCCTGTGAAGGGAATAGTGAGGAAGAAGAGGGATGGATCCTTTGGGCCTGATTTTGATGGTTGCTGAACACGTAAACCCACTTCCCTCAAGGGAACTGCGCTTCAGGCTTCCATGGTAGGTGCCCAAATTCAGCATCAACCACAATCAGTGTCCACTCCTGAAAGTGTTCACTTCTAACACTATTTTCCCATGAGTTTATAAAAAGGCATTGGGCAGAAGTGGTAGTATTACAGGTAGAATAAAATAAGATATAGTCAAGTGTTTGGGCCCTGTACAGAAGTCAGTAGTGTTTGTTAGATCAAAAGAACTAATGAAGGTTCATTCCAATGAGCAATTCTCCTAACAGCTAGCCTGTGGTTATAACTGCTCAGTCCCCAACACTAATTTTATTGTTGCTGACAGTGGTGGAGTCTTGGTAGCTGTTCTTATAGTGCAGCTCAATCTCAGCAGGAAAGCAATAACCGCTGTACACAGACATCCCTTCAAACTGAAGGGATGAATCCCTTCCAGTCTCTGGATGTACAGAAAGAAAATCACTGTCTAGGCCTGTAATTTGCTGACAACCAGGGGAGCTGATGATGTGGAGAGATCAGAGCTTTGCAATACTGGCAGTAGCACTGCCAAAACCTGGGGAGGAATGACTTGCTCCACTTGGACTTTTCATCGAGGAAGGTTGTGAAGACAGATTTTTACATGTAAAAGGAGGAGAAGGTAAAAAAGAAATTATGATTCTGGTGTGAAATCATCAGACTAAACTAGTAAGTGTGCTTGCTTGCTTGATGATACATAGTGTGCTTTTCTACTCTACTGCTTCCCAGAAATGTCGATGTTAGAGTCATTAGAGAGGGAAAAAAAGCAGGGTAGGTGAGCAGAGAGCGTGTTTCCTTGTTGTGCTTTCCAACTAGTAATGCTAACACCTCTCTCTGTCTGGCTTCCACACACTTTAAAATAGTACTTAACTACAAGATATTTAGCTGCTATTTTGAAAGAGTAAATCCCCCTTTAAAAAAAAAAAAAGCCCCAAAGAAGGCTGAAGCTTCAAGAAGAAAGAGTGAGGTGGGGTGTAGAAGTGTATCTCAGTTCACCTGTAAGCCCCAAAGGGACCAACTTCTTCCAGCATACCTTGCAGTGTCCTCATGCAGTGGATCCTGAAGGAAGGCAAGGGCCCCCTGTGACATGTACCAGGGAGGACCCATGCTGGGAGTCTAGATCATCAGTGGCATTTGAGGGAGTGAGCTGGGCAGAAAGGGGAATGCCACCAGAAGCAAGTCTACTAGTCAGAAGAGTAGGAGAAAACCACTGCCCTAAGGTTTTTCTCTACACCAGAGGATTGTACTCCTCTAACTACATGGTCTGATATTCTGGATATGCAGAAACGGGAGGTTGCCTCTGAAGCTTTGCACCATAGCTTGCAGATATAAGGATGAATATTTGTGGGGAAAAATAACTGGCAGGTGATGCTGAAGCCTTTCCAGCAAGAACAGAATGCATCCAGCTGTTACAATTCACACTTTGGTGATCTGCATTCAGTATGAATCCTTGCTGTAATTCATGTGGGTTTGGCAAATGCATTTTTTAAGCATATTTTGATTTATGAGGGCATTTCTGATGTCTCATTTTATTTTTTTCACAGACAGTGGGAGCTCATTCACCAATTTCTGAAATGCTGGCTTTTCAGAACTGAAAGGTGCTGCTTGCCAAGCAGCACAAAGACATGCTGCCCGTGCTAGCTGAGCCATGAAAGGGAGTTGTACGCTCGCTGTTGTTATGGGCAAGTTCATGGGTAGGTAATGATAGTTTTCCAGACCAGAATTTGGCACAGTAAAACAAATTTATTCTTCCCCTTGAACGAAGAGACTGTGGAGTTGTTATTGGGAATAGTGATTTGTTCTCTCCGAGGTCCAGCAGGAGGCAAATTGCG
>VXBZ01012278.1:35212-58658 GCA_013399135.1 Heliornis fulica
CCTGCGGTTCCTGCTTCTCGCTTGCAGAAGCCTTATGGGTGTTTGCGTGTTACCTACGAGTTGAAGTGAAAACGTCCTCCTCAGCCTTCAGGTGACCCTGTCCCTAGCAGTAACCCTGAAAAGATCTGCTCCCTGGGTCAGGCATCAGCTTAGCACTTCAGATGCAGAGAGACTGGGAAACAAACAACAAACGCTGCTTGTGAATTGCCAAGAGATACTCTGCTACGGTATCTAATCAGGGACATTAACGTTAGCGTTAATTCAGCATTGATGCGTTCAGCTGTCGTGTGGGGAAGAAATTGTTATTGTTTCCTTGCTGGTGTCCTGTCCACTGACCCAGGTAATACCATAACCCTCTGCCAGCTTTATGCTGACGTCTGATCTGTGCCCAGAGGGTTTGGGGGAGATCTGCGCTCATTTCTTCTATCTTGTTGAGCTAAATCAGGCTGCGCTTCCAGCTTTCATGTCTTAGTGTATGGCATTCCCCCTGGTCCGAACCTTCTCTGTTTCCAAGGCATCACTTGTCAAAGGAGACAGCATCTGGCGTGAGCTCAAGGAACACAAATATTTAGAACTTACCATAGTTAAGCCCTGTTTCTTCTGGTGTTTGTTTATTCTTTGGAAGATTTTTTTTTTTAGGATGCAGGGACCAGCAGGCTATAGAAGCGCAGTGGTAGTCCTGGATTAGGGTATCTCTGGCAGTGTTTTAGCCTTGAGTAACATTCGTTCTCTTGTCTCCTCTGGCTGTAAGGAGCAGAGGGATTTGCCATGGACCAGATTCAGAACGTCAGCGATCTAAAGTTTGTTATCTGTTTTCCTGTAGCATCTGTAGGCTCCTTTCAAGGCCAAAACAATTGTNAATCAGTTGAATTTTAGCATAGAAACTCATATCCTGGTGCTGAAAGAAAGAGCAGGAAACTTTCCAGTCATTCTTGTGGCATAGTTTTATCGTTAGAGCATTTTTGGGGCAGTGTCTCTTTTGGGAAGAGTCTGTGAAGCAAAGCACAAGTAAATTACTAATCACCTTGTATCCATGCACGCAATATGTGCTAAATCATCAGGAGATATCTTCTGTCTGCATTTGCAACGAGAGCAACCTCAGCAGGAGCCCTGAGTGCTTCCAGCAAGAGACTCCTGCGAGCAAACCACTGAACAAAACAGCTACAGAGCCCCTTTCTCCATGCAGCTTTTGGGGAAAATCTTTTGTTTAAACAAAAGGAACCGAGCCAGTAGCGCCTGGAAGGATGTGGGCTCCCTGCTGAGATGTAAATCACTTTTGATTCCGTCTGGAAGATACGTTCTGGGAACAGAAATGAGTGACTTGAGGAGCTGTGAGATAGGAAGAGTGGTCGACCGCAACCTTTACGTGGTGTGGAAGGCTGGTGGCTCTCCTTACAACCCCAACACTGCGCTGGAGGGAAGAAAGGTCTCATCATGTTACTGGAGGGGTGCAATCTCCTTGGAAGTGAGTCAAGTTGGAAAAAACAAGTTCCAGAGGTGTGTCCTTTGCTGGTGTTTTTGGGTTGCCAACTCTTAGACTTTTTCTCTGTCAGCACATAGGAACCCACTGTGAACGCGGTGCACCATGTAAACATAGAACAAGAAAGCAGCTCCTCCCTCAGACTGTCACAATCTTGTTTGTCCCACTTGTGGTTTGTTCTTAGGATGGCTTTCCTTGCCCATGTTGCTGTGTGAAAACCCTGCACAGGCCTTTAAGAGGCAAGCTGGTAATGCATGTAGCAGCCTTGGATGCAGACACAGCAAATGGGAGGAGGGGCAAAAAAGGGGGAGGAGGAAATTTGTTTAATCTCTTTATTGTTTTTTCTTCCCCATCACCCCCACCAGCCCCACCCCAAGTATAGCACAGGCACCTTCAGCTGTTGATGACAGCAGTGGGTCACCACTTGAAGCTGAAGTGTAGCTTTCCATACGGTGGAATTTCCAAAAGCTTGGCCTGTTGCAGGAGTCCTGCCAGGGAGGGGGGTTAGTCCTCTGATGTGGGAAGCTGCCAGTCAGGGCAGGGTTTTGTAGGCAAGCCCCAGCAGTGGTGCTGGCTTCATGAACGGGGCGTGCTGATGCTGCGTGGCTGGGTGCATCCATGCTAGTCCTGATGTAGTCTCTGCAGGTGGTAACATCAATAAAGTCACAGTAGCACAGGCTTCAGTCAGCCCAGGGTAGCACCCAGCAGGCTCGAATCCTTGCCACTACCTGTGATGAAGCCTACTATGCCTTCTTCAGCTAGCTGCATTGGAGGTGGCAGCATGAAGCCCAGCATGAAGCTTTTGCATGCCGTGTGGATGCACCAAGAGGAAGGATGGTGCCGGCCCAGAAGGGTGCAGGTGTGGTGGCAGCAAAGAGGGGCTGCAGCAGTAGTAATTGCAGAGGCAGTGCAAAGTCTCCTCGGTGTTCTGCCTCACTAAGTAGGATAAAACTAGCTTAAGAACACTGTGTTTATTGCAAAGAGACCTCCTGTGGATGTATTTTGGAAATCCTGATGTTTTTCTGCCTAGAGCGAAGAAAAAAAAGCTTTTAAATGTAAACACATGTCCAGTCCCTTCTTTCACTTTATTCTCTTTTAATAGCTGGCCAGCTTTCTTGCTGAAGATATGGAGCTACGCAGTAGGGCTTGACTCTAGAGTAAATCGGGCTAATTCTAAGGTAGCCACTGATATTTCCCTGGTGTCCAAGGAGCTTTGCAAGCAGCTAATCACAAAAGGTGTTATGCATTTTAATTTCCTCTTGGAGGGAGTGTCCTCGTTCTTGTTGTCTGTGCCGGTGTGACACCAAGGAAGGTACAGTGCTGTGACCAAGAAGACAATAAATGAAAGTGATTTGACCTGGTTTTGGATACTGCAAGTGCCAAACTTGTTGAAACATCAGTCGCTTTATAAAAAACCCAAACCTTACTGGCTTTGCAAGTGGATTTGAGCTCACTGAAGGGTATTTTAGCTATACAGTGAGCTACAACTTTTCCTAACCTCAGGGTAGGACTCTGTCCTGGTTTTGGGAACATTCCCATGCAACATTGTGAGACTGCTGGTTTCATCTTAAACAACTTTCTCTATTCCCTAAAACAATAAGGTATTTCTTCATTCATTCTTACCATAACACATGAAGTACAAGGCAGCAATCCATAGAGGTTTAAGATGCCCCTAACTAGGATGAATCACTTTTCAAGTTTTGTAGGTCAAACTCTTCTCACTGGTGACTCAGAAGTCAGCATCCTCCTTTGCTGAGGCTTGAGATCTTCCCAAATTTGACAGTAAAGTTCATCAGCATGAACAGTTGGCTTCACATGAATGTTCATATGACCAAATGACACACGGAGCTGAAGTTTTAAGATCTATTCATTACATAGTAAGAAAACAAGCAGACTCAAGAGTGATTTTTTTCCTGATATTGAAGCTGGTATTCGCTTGATTCTGAATTTGAGCTAGACTCCTGCTGACCTATTTCTGTGCCCCTAGCATGTACCTGAAGATTAGGTGCAGGTGAAAGATAGCTAAAACAGGAATGAGGAGAGATAAACCAAGTTCTTCCTGTCATGGATGTCGGTCTTCACTAGATAGCCCCTAACGTAAAGTAGCTGTCTTATAGGATGGAGACTGTTATGTTCATACCATGCATGTACAAAGGCTTTGCATGCTAGATAATTACTACAACAGAAATAACAGAGATGGAGTTGGCTAGGGAACTCATCCTCTGACATCCATTGAAATCCCTTCTTCACGTCCTTCTACTTTCATTGTTCGGAGCCTGCGAGCTCTAGGCCTGGCAGGGATGTTTGTAATTAATGTTTCCAACGCCATCCTGATGCCAGTTGCTGCACCACGGAGAACATGTGTTCTCATGAAGATGAGCTGTCATGAGGACTGCTCAAGGGCAGTGCTGAACTTATCATCAGGTTACTGTGTTACCAGCTGGTCTCTGTGCTGAATAATGAAAGCAAGCCTTGGTAGAGAAGTGACTGAGCTGGGGCTCTTAAGGTAAGAGCAAGTTTGGAAAGGGAAGGGCTTCAGCCTGTCAGGGTGGCAGGGGCGGGAGGGACCCACCAGGGGAGTTTGCCAGGATTCTTAATGCTGTGAAAGTGAAATAGCTACAAATATATAGCTGTGTAAAAGAGTGCTGATCTGCTGGGGACTTCATTCCCCTAGGACAGGGCAAAGGGAGAAAATGTTGTGGCCTTCCTGTTGTGGCTTCAGAAGTATTGGCTGCTGCTTATTTTTGGCTGCCCATTACTAGAGACTTTTAGAGCAGCCACAGCTGCAAGTGTGGTAACAGACACCATGGAAATTGATCCCAAATCGAATGACCCAAACTAGCAGTCACCTAGCAATCAGGCTAAAGATAAATGACATACTGGGTCGCACCAAGGTTTGTATCTGCTCATATCTGGATTCTTCTCTTATGGCACCCCAAGGATGTGCTGATCAAGGAGAGCACAGGAGCCTGTCTGCAGTCTGCTCTCTTGTGTTCTGCATACAGCACTCCTGTGTTGGGGTTGTTAGGAGGAGCATCCTTGCCTGATCCTTGTGCTGTTTGTTTATGGGCCTCTTATCCTTGGATTTGTCTAATCCCTCTTTGAACTGTCTGCCTGTGGCAGACATTGCAGGTCATTGCTGTAGCAACAAATTCCAGCAATTCATACTCCTCTCAGTAGAGACGTATCTTCTTTTATAAATTCTAAATGATTTCCTGCTAGTTTCAATGAATGCCTCCCACATCTAGTAATACTGAAGTCAGTGAAATACAGTTCTGTGAGTGCCTTATCCACTGTCTTCATAATTTTGAAAACCTTGATCATACCCCTTTCAGACTTCTCCCTTTTAAGATGGTAAATCAGCTCCTCTGTCCCCTTAATCATTGCAGTTGCTTGTCTGCATACCTTTTTTTTTTTTTTTTTTCCCCTTTGTCCTTCTTTAAATGCAGAAACCAGAAATGCCCCCAGTCCTTGGGAGGCCTGTAGGCTTCATGGAGCTGGAACTTGAAGATGGAACCAAAGCCCCGCGGAATTTACCATGCAGAACAACCATCACAGCTGCCAATTTGAATCCTCACTGGGCACAGAGATGGAAATCTGTTTGTAAAACACAAAAGTAACAGCAGTTTGTAATATCTTTGATATTTCACACTATAAATGGGAATGGCACATTACAGAGAATCAGAGAGAGGGTGGGTCAAAATAACAGCGCTACCTCGTGCTTTGTGAACAGAGTGGTTTAACACATGGTCCCAACCCTGTGAGCGTTTCCAGCTGTAGCGGTGCCAAGAACAGTCACATGAGTTTGCAGGGACTGCTCGTGGTAATAAGCAGCGCTGCTGCCTCTGAACCCATGGTGCTTAGGCGTGTGCATACATAGGTACATATATATATATATGTATATATGGGTAGGGGCTCTTTGTGTAAGCCTTGTTATATTTGGATGATGTAAACGTCACTGCCTTAAAAAAGCAGCATGAAGGTCAGCTTAATTGTGTGGAAAGACTGCAGGAATTTCCCCCTTTGTGTGCAAAATTGATAGCTAGACTGGGATAATGTTTCATGCAGCTTAAAATTAGAAATGGCTTTGAAGGTCCCTGAACCTGACTGTATGGGTAAGGATCTTTAAATCTGGTGTTCCTTTTTCTAGCGAGACTTACTTTCGCCAAGCTCTGTTGTGCTGCTGCTCCCTGCAGATGGAGGGTTAACCCTGAATGGGTGACTTCATGTGGTAGTAAGCTCTACACCTTTTGTGGTGTTGCCACTGGAGCAGTGGAATATCCCATGTTGTTGCTATGATCTGCTTTGTGGGAGATATTTTTTAACCTCTACATGCCCTGAATAGCATTTGCGTGCTTAGAACCTGGTTGGCTGTGTCATGGGTTTGGTAGATGGTTTCTTGAAAGTGTAAGAGGGCCCTGTTCTTGCCAGAGATCAGCTGTGAAGTTTTACCCTATTTTTTTTTGGCAGCTGTAATTAATTGCATCATTTGATTTACTAGTTAGCAAAGAGAAAACTGATAGAAGCATTACGTGTGAAAGACTTTGCATCACTTGTCAGCATTCTCAGTGCTTTGTGTGTAGGGACAAGTGACAGTGTACATCAATATTTAGCATGAATTTAAAAATTCTGGGTCAAGGTAACAGGAAAACTAATTTACAGTCAAGGTTTTGTCCAGTGAACTTTGTCTTATGAGTCAGATTTCCAATGTTTTAAAGAGAGCAGCACATTTTCTAGGATAAATATGGTCTGCTTTGTCACCTCTTTCATTCATTTTTCTGCCTTTTCCCACTTCATTATGAATGGTAATCCATCCAAAAAGCTGCACTGGCTTTACTGCGCAGCTGTACTTCATGTATAAGCAGTTTGGCTGCCTTCCCAAAAAGGCATATTTTAACCATGACTGTCATAATAGCTGCTACTAGGGATTCTCACCATACTGATAGACTTGTGTTTGGACCAGCTTCATTATATTCTTTAAGACAGATCATATTCAAAAATATTCCTGGCCCCTGGCAACATGGTACAGTAACACTCTGAAACTTCGTCTCGTGGGACATCAGCTGTCGTTTTTGAGTCCTTGAGAAATGAGTTTGATGATATCTACCCAGTCCTTGGTGAAACATTTGCTCATAGGACCATCTGCCCCTTTAATAGAGTTGTCATTTCAGCATTGCTTCAATTTCGGCGGCGGCAGCTGCCCATTGATAGTAAGTCAGATGTGGGGACGTCACAGCGGAGAACAGCAGAGCCTGACTGCAGTGCTGTCGTTGCCTTCAGCTCTCTCTGCTAGTACATCACATCCCTGGTTAATGAAATCCTCATCACACTCCCTGCCTGATTCCACCCTTCAGATTTCTTCTTGAACTGGCTCCAGCCAGAGGCGAGTCATGCGGTAGCTCAGACCTGATGCCTTTTTCAGGGCCTCCGCTTATGGTGAGCATCTTGCTGTGCCTGCTGAGATGTGTTTTCCAGCTTGGCTTGGCTAACTCAAAACATTGGCAAAGATAGGGGAATCGACTGTTTCACATGGATTAGCATTTCAAAGTTCTCTTTTTAGTCTTGAGCTTGGACTGATAATCCTCACTACAAAGCATGTAGATGGTGCAAACATGGGCACCATCCTAAAATGTGTGCCTAAAATAAGGTAAATAGCCTTCTGGCACTGTGTATTCCTGTTGAGTCCAGAGAAATCCCAGATTCTTAGTTTAGGTCAGCTTAGACGCTTAACTTAGAGGTGGCAGAAAGGAGCAGAAATTAATCCGAGGCTTGTAGTCTCTCTATGCCTCTTTTCACAGGCTGTACAAATCATTAATGATTATCTCCTGTTTGGCAGGATGTTGTGGTTGGTGATGATGAAAGTGCCCAGAGATTTTATAAGTAACTATGTCACGTGGAAGGGAAACCTGCCCCTGTGTAGGCAGAGGTTACCTAAATGAAGTGACAGTGGCATCTTTTGAGTTGGAAATGAAGAAATTAAAAAAGAGAACTTTTATCCCAAGCAGCTAGCAATATAAAATCCATAAAGCCAAAAGCATAAGCAGCTTTTGTGGCAATCTTGGCTCAATTTTCTGCTCCCCTACAGTTGAAGTCTTTCATAGATGTACATGTTTCTGTGCATGCACCATCTGATCACAAATCCTCCATCTCCACCCAAATTTTGGGAGTGAATGAATTCCCTCTTTTTTTCCTTCTTCTGTAGTTCTTTCCCTTCTCTGATGGTCTGTTGACTCTGATGGGTGATTTAGGTGCAGACAGACTCTGCCACTTCCTTTGATTTCTTTGTGTGTGTGTCCGTGTGTGTGTGTGTGTCCGTGTCCTTTCCTCACTATGGTCACATGGAGGGCTCTGAGGACCTCTGTGCATGTTGTTGAGTTGCTTTGCCCAGTACTTCTGGCTGTTTTTCTTGGCCTTTGGGTGATTTATCAGGCAGAAGGACAGTAGCAGTTGATTTTATAGTTACAACAGTCATTGTATATTAACAGAACAGACTTTTAGTCAAAAGTGCCGCATGCTTCCAACCCTTTTGGGTTTGTAATAATCCTCCTTGTGAGAGGATCTCATGTCCTCACCTTCTGGGGTTTATGACAAAGACCCTGATGTCTTTCTGTCTTTGGGAAGTGTGGTTCATTGGGTCCAGCCTTCTGTGAGCTCCTTGTCTGGAGATGACCACTTGACCAGAGGGTGAGTTGCCACATGGGAGAGACCCTGAGCCCTTGGTGCATCCTGCACAGTGGTGGGAGTTGTGAGGCTCTCGGGCTTCACATTTGGTCTCATTCAGCTCAGTGGTGCAGCAATGAAGACCTGTCCCTGGGTATTACTGCTCAGTGCCTGCTACTGAAAGGAGTATGAAGGCAATACAGCATTGCCTGACGGGTTTGGCTACGTGCTTCATGCCACTTGACAACCTGGAAAGGCTTCAAGGAAGTTGCAATGCATGATGCCTGGCATGTCAGATAAGACTTGCTTAGTCACAATTAGTTGATTTTTTCCTTCCAGATCAATTTCATATTGGTTTAGCAGAAACTCACCCACCAGAGCCAGATGCTATATTTGCTGGCACCTCTGAGAGACACTATTTGACAACAACTTCACCTGTCTGGAGAAGACCAGTCTCTTTCAGTGTGGGACCTGGAGTGGAATGATGCTTTTTTTTTTTTTTGCCTGCCCTATCCTGTTGTACTTTCTTCACAAAAACTATTTGTTAAAAACTTCCTGGTTGGTTGTAAAAGCCACCCAATGACTTACTCGTGCATTTGCACAGCTCCAACCCCAGCAGGGTGTGACTCATGGGTAATAGGAACTGCTGGAAAAATTTCCACACCCTTGTGTCTGTTGCTTATTGAGGAAACTGGGGAATGAAGTTAAGATTTCAAATGCTTTTCCATAGAAATCGTCTACCCTGGCTTTCAGTTGTCACTTCCACCAGGCAGTCTGCACACTGTGCTGTCCTTGATCCCCTCAGTGGTAATGCCTTCCTCACCGCCAGTGGGAGATGTGACACTTCTCATTTACTCCACAGTACGTTCCTGGTGGCATGTCCCTCCGCCACGTGCTGTGTGGTGAGAAGGGAAGAACATTTTCACTCGTAGGTGCACATTATGCTTGTTCCACAAGAGCTGCCTTAAAGGAGGCTGACAGATGTTATGGCACTTGCACAGCTGGGGTTTTGAAGCAGCCTTTAGTGCATGTGAAACCTTCTCCAGGTGTCTTACTGTTAGATGTTTTGCACTTGTTTCCTCTTGAGAACTCCCTCTTGCGAAACAAACCCCCCTGGCACACAGGGTAGACAGGCAGCCTGATGTGTGTTGGAGAAAGCACTATGTTCCTAACTCCTTCCCCTTTGCTTCTCATTCATAGAACACACTAATGTGTGTTATTAAGGGACATCTTAAACTTCTTTATTCGTTTGAGTTGTGGATTATGACCTGATCTGATCTCAGACAGTTTACTTGTACCGAAACTAGATTTATCAGTTTATCTGCTTTACAACAGTACTGGGTCTTTATCTGGGGCAGGGAGCTGGTGAATGTGAACTCTGAGCCCCGAGATACTTCCTCCCATTTTTCTAGCTTTTCTGGTCTCAGAGCTCACAGGATCTCATATTTTGGCATTTGGCCACAGATTGAAGCCCTCTGTGACCCGCTGTGACCCTGCGGTTGCATAAATTTGCTCTAGAATTTGGCTTCTGATTGTAATTTTTTTTTTGTTTATTGTTTATTGTTTTCCTAATGCAGTGATGCATAAGGAGACAGGCATTTCTGAAGAGGATTTAGGTCAAGCTGAAAGAAATTGCTATTAGATATCATTGATTTTGCTTGTATAACTAGGACTTTTTTTTATGTCCTTCTTTAAATATTTAGTGAAACTTTTTTCCTCTTTAACTCAAGGGTCAGTGTCTCGTATTGGCTGATTTCATGGCTTCCTTTGCCAGCATACAGAGGTTGCCAATTGTGTCTTTTCATTTTACCAGGCTTGGCTTTTCAGCATGTCTGCAAGCAGTACCCAGATAACAGTCCAGCTCCCCACTGATAGATGCTGTTAGTTGACTTCCTCTAACAAGCTTTGCTGGCTGGGACGCTCTTAAGCCTTTCTTGTATTACTCAAGATGGGTTGAGGAAAGGTGGTGTGTTAGCATAGCTTTCAGTTTCCTACTTACATAGTCTATTATCTCCTTGGCACCCTGTGTGTGGAGCAACACCTCTGCAAGCTGGATCTAAGTCCCTTCCTGATCAGAACTGCATTTTGTAGATGCAAGTAACATCAGCACTTTCTTCCCTCCACCCCCTTTTTTTTTTTTTCCTGTGTGCTGCAGTGTCATAGCTTTTTAGTCACAGGTTCAGGGTGCTATGTCCTGTCCCCAGTTGCAACTATAGAGGTGGAATACAGTTTCAGTAATGGAGCTGGCAACTTTCACAGACCCTGATGCTCCACCATGGAAAATGGTCCAGTGTAATAATTCTATTACAAGTTCTGAGTTCCATGCAGTTAAAATGTACCTAGAAGCCCAGTATTATTTTATCAGTGCTACTTAATTGTATGCCACATTAGCTTGTGTGTATTGATAGAATCATAGAATCTTTAATGTTGGAAAAGACCCGCAAGATCAAGTCCAGCTGTCATCCCAACACCATGCTGTTTACTAAGCCTTATCCTGAAATGCCATTTCTAAATATACTGCCTTTTGGGATAGTGACTCCACCACCTCTCAGGGCAGCATCTTTCAACACCTGAACTCACTTTTGTTGGAGAAATCTTTCCTCATATCCAATCTAAACCTCCCCTGGCACAAGTTGAAGCCATTTTCTCTTATCCTTTCACTTACTTGGATGAAGAGACCCACCCCCATCTGGCTACAGCCTCCTTTCAGGTGGTTGTAGAGAGTGATGAGGTTTCCCCTCTGCATCCTTTTCCCCAGGCTAAACAACCCCAGTTCCCTCAGTGCTTCTTATAAGACTTGTGCTCTAGACCCTTCACCAGCTTTGTTGCTCTTCTTTAGACATGCTCCAGCACCTCAGTGCCCTCCTTGTAGCGGGTGGCTTAAAGCTGAATGCAGTACTCAAGGTATGGCCTTGTGGGTGCTGAGTACAGAGGATGATCCCTCTCCAGTCCTGCATGCTACACTGTTCCTGATACAGGAGTGGGTGAGATCCTGCTTCCAAGGCAAACCAGCGTTTGAAGCACTTTCTCATGATGGGCAGGGCACACTTAGTGTTTCTCAGGAGTTCTCTGGCCCTGTCAGAGGCATTCAGGTGGCAGACACGCAGCTCCTGTATTCCTGTGCTCAGCTCACTAATGTGGGGGGGAAAGCTTTGTTCCCTTTTTACACCCACATACATACATACGCACCATAATAAAGAAAGGCTTTCACCCATCTCAGCTGGCTCTATAGAGCCCTGCACAGCCCAAATTCACATCTCTGTGCATCAGATTTCTCCTTGTCACTAGTTCTGGCTCCACTGTGATGTGACAGTGGAGAGGGGCAAACGGGGACGAGAAGCTCTTGCAGAGGGAAGTGAAGAGAAGAAGCTGTGGGTGATTTTATGTGGAAAATTAAATTAAGCCCTAGTGAGGCAACTGGAGCAGGGCCTTGCCCAAGAGGGGAAGCCAGTCCCTCTGGCTCCCATGGCTCTGTGATTCAGGGACTCATGAGACAGCAGAAATGTCCCTGAGGACACTTCGATGGTCTCCCTTTTGAGCAGCAGTGGAAATGTCTGATAAGTTGCAGTGGCTGTTTGTGACAAATGAATAGCCACATACGAGATAGGGGCTACCCGGCCTCTGTGCCAAACCTGCCTGATTCTATTGAAATATTTTACAGGGAGACAAAGCCCAGTGCTGAAGATGGGGCTTAATTGCATAATTCCTTTGGGGGAAGTAAAAAGTGCTTCCAATGCAGATCCAGTCCCCTAAAGGCACTGCAGACTAATGGCTGAGAAGCCTTAGCTGAACTTAATCAGTGGAAAGTCCTCTCTGGTCTTTCAGGGAGACAGTCAAAGTCATGCCAGTTTTTGTTGGCTATGGTTTTCCTCTTCCCTTCCTTTCACAACCAACGTTGGGGACTCCTGCACTTGTGGAGTGGTTGTGAGGGTGTGTTGGTGTTGTGCAGGTGACACACTTACCCTGTGTTCAGACTCGAGCCGTGGCGTCAGCCTGCATGGAAACATTCCCACAGCAGAGCTGAGCCAGGTCGCTTGTGCCTGACCCACTAATGAGATCACCCTTTTGTAACGTGGGTGTATCCCATGCTCCTCCCTCTGGTCTTTCCCAGACAGTTCTGGCAACTGAGGGAGCAGCTGTGTGTCCTGCAGAGGAGCTTTGGGGAGGATGCTGTGGGATGGTCTGATGCCTTTGCTGTCCTGGCTCAGGGGAAAGTGGAGTCGAGGCTGTAACCAGTGTCACTAGTTGTCACTGTTTCTACACCTGAGTGAAAAAGTCTTCTTGATGGAAAGGGAGAGGGCTGGGATTAAAACTCCTTACGGTGTGTACTGGAAGGACCTATAGCTACTGCCTTGGACAATCAAAGGGATGTTCCACAGTGAAGTTTTAGCATCCTGCTAGGAATAGTGGATCACATTCAGTTTCCACCTGTTAAGCAGTACCTGATCATGAGGCTTTTCCTGTCGTACTTTTGGGGAGCACAAATTGCAGTGCCTGCACCCAAGAGCATCTCTGTGTAAAGCTGGCCAGGGACAAGCAGGACACAGTCCCTGCAGAGTGCTCTTCTGTAACCATAGTCAATAAAAAAAGATTTAAATTTTTTTTCTGTGTGTTTGGGATATTCTGATGTGAAAGCCACCATCAGTGCCTGGTATATCCACTGGAGAGAAAGCAGTAACATGCTTTCTAGATAGTATTGTGCTGGAGGGAATAAACCAGTTACATCTAGCAAGTAGGGAAAAAACTTGAAAAGACATTGGGGATTTTTTTTTTATACAGTTAGATGGGGAGAACTGGACAGCAGAGCTCTGTGGTCTTCCTTTCTGAAGCCACCCTCTTTCCTCTAAATGGGATCCTTTCCAAAAACCTAGTGCTTGGCAGGATAGTGTAAATGAGTGAATAAAAATCACATAACTAAAATTTTGCTAAGCTAAGGTAGCAACAATGTGACTGTTTACATATCTGCATGGGAGCAGTCATTAATCAGACTGTGAGGGAGGTTCATTTGTTTCCTCCTAGCAAAGGCTGTTTTCACACTAATAATTGTTCCCATGTGAGAGCTGGAGGTGCACTGCTCTGTCCTTGTCACTGGGAAAGGGTGGGCTGGAAGGCCAGACTTGTGGTAGATGCTGGTTACAGTGACCGGGTTTGCTTGTCTCCTTTTTAGGTATTTGAGTGATTAGCAAAATTGTTAGAGGCTTTTTGGAAGATTACAGATTGTATTAAATTTTTCCTTTACTCCAGTGGATCCTTTCTTCTTATTCTATATACACCTTTTTCCTGGCTTTGTTCCATAATGTCAGAAGTCAGAGATCCAGCTTCTTTCTTGCCTTCTTCCCTTCTCTGAAGTTGAAGTTTCAGTGCCTGCCCTTGCATTTTCCTGGCCAAGTGACACAACTAGGGACCAGATGTGGATAAATGAAGATATGTTATTGTCTGGATCTGTTCATTGCTTGTTGTACTTGGGAGGGTTATTTGCATGGCAATGACAACTCTTCAGTGATGTAGTGAACGGGCACACTGGGAGTGTTTGCTTTCTGTAAGCAAAGGGATGTATTAGATGCTTTTCTGATACAGAAGCAGAAGAGCTGGAATTGGCATTGCTGATTCCCCTCAGTGAAGTATTGTGACCAAGTGACCAGATTTTGTGGTTTGTCAATTCTCAGTATTTTACATGAGCCAAACCAACGATGATAACAACAGAAGCCTCAAACAATGCAGTTGGAGAACAAAATATTCTCTGTAGACTTCAGAGGGCCAGTTTTGCTGAGAACAAACACCACAATTTATTTTCCAGAGGGTAGCCCAATTGAGTGTGACTCAGAAGGGAACCATCTAACCTTTTGTGAAGCCTGGCTTCTTTTTGGTTTCACAGAGCCAACTGAAACCTGTTGTCTTGTAAAAACACTGGCATCAGCACAGGCATGTGCTTTGTTCACCCTCAAGTATTGTAGCATTAAAAATAGTTTTATTAAAGGGAAGCCACACCTGTAGCAGAACAGTAAAGCTAAGGCTTGCCCAAGCTGAAGACATTTACATCGCTGCGATGATATCTTACAGAAACGGAAAACTCCTCTGTTAAAAACATGCTGCTTTAGTGCAAAACAGAGCTTGCAGCAGAGGGGCAGTCCTGGCATGTTGCTGCATTTTACGTCCTGTCAGGCCTCGAGGACAAATACTAGCTGCATAGTTTAGAAAAAGCACTTTTGAAACGAAACACATTTGTGGTAACATTAAAAAAAAAAAAAATCACTTTAGGAATCTAATCAGTCGGCATAAAAAATGCATGCAGTAGTTTGGCAGCACACGTATGAAATCCCTGAAGATCAAGCAGCCCGTTGGCTCCTGGTACTCAGAGCTTCTGGAGATGCATGCAGCTTGCTACAGCCTCTGTGGTGGCACCACCCAACGCCAGCAGCAGGGCAGGGTCTCTGGTCAGATCCACCAAGTCATGCCTTTTCCAGGGCAGCGGGCAGGTGATGCAGGCAGCACTCAAACGCAGAGAGCGCTGGGGTACACTGACCGTATTGTTCACATGGCAAAGGATTGTCAGTCTATCTGACCTTGCTGGTTTGTTCTTTGGACATCTTTAAGAAGATGGAGACCTATAGAATCATAGAATTTTTAAGGCTGGAAATGACCCCTAAGATCATCCAGTCCAACCATTAACCTACCGCCACCAAGTCTACCCTTAGACCACGTCCTCAAGCACTGCATCTACCTGTCTTTTAAACACCTCAAGAGATGGGGACTCAACCACCTCCTTGGGTAGACTGTCCCGNTTTGAAACGAAACACATTTGTGGTAACATTAAAAAAAAAAATCATTTTAGGAATCTAATCAGTCGGCATAAAAAATGCATGCAGTAGTTTGGCAGCACACGTATGAAATCCCTGAAGATCAAGCAGCCCGTTGGCTCCTGGTACTCAGAGCTTCTGGAGATGCATGCAGCTTGCTACAGCCTCTGTGGTGGCACCACCCAACGCCAGCAGCAGGGCAGGGTCTCTGGTCAGATCCACCAAGTCATGCCTTTTCCAGGGCAGCGGGCAGGTGATGCAGGCAGCACTCAAACGCAGAGAGCGCTGGGGTACACTGACCGTATTGTTCACATGGCAAAGGATTGTCAGTCTATCTGACCTTGCTGGTTTGTTCTTTGGACATCTTTAAGAAGATGGAGACCTATAGAATCATAGAATTTTTAAGGCTGGAAATGACCCCTAAGATCATCCAGTCCAACCATTAACCTACCGCCACCAAGTTTACCCTTAGACCACGTCCTCAAGCACTGCATCTACCTGTCTTTTAAACACCTCAAGAGATGGGGACTCAACCACCTCCTTGGGTAGACTGTTCCGATGCTTGATGACTCTTTCAGTAAAGAAGATACTTGCTCAAAGAAGGGGAGGGAAGGAACATGTACATACTGTGCCCTCGGAAGGTAAGGATGCGTTCAGTAAAATAGTTCAGATTGTCCTTGTCCTGGAAAACTAGTTTTGATTTGTTTGGGTGCTCCCATCGACTTCTGCCTCAGGGGCAAAGCCAGCTATTGTAACATCTGTGACGGGAACCCATCGGGGTGTGAGGCAACGCACTGTTTGGTAGGATGCATTTGCTGCTGTGATACAAACGTCTCTTTGGTGCATGTTGCTACTAGCAAAAAGTTTGCTCATAGGATGGTATGCCTGGGAAACCAGGATGCTCATGGGCAGGACACCAGTGTGGTGTGGGACACAGCTGGGTAGCAGTGTGTGCCTGGCCTGGCTGCTGGGCTCTCCCCAGCCATCCTGCTGGGAGGGCCTTGAGTGGAGTCACTGGTCTTGTCAAGGGAGGTTTTGATGATGGTGATGCTTCCCAGCTGGCATCTCGAGGCAGGGTAAGTGTCTTTCTTCACCCAGGTCACCCTGCTTTTGGGAGGTGTAGTTACACACAGTTGGCCATTACTGAGCCGAATTTGGTCTCGGAGGGGAAAGGCGTTTGCTCAGCAGTTCTCCTGAGCCACCGAGCACCCTGCAGCGCTGCCTTCAGACAGACTTTGTTGTTTCAGCGGCTCCTTGGCACGCTGAATCATGGAGGGCTCAACTGCTGCTGGCAGCAAGTTGTCTGTGGAGAAATCATCCTCTCCTGTGTTTGGTGCTCTGTTTGTTTCTAGTTAGGTGGGATAAATGTTAATCCTTAGTTGGAAATGAAAGAGTAAAAGGTAAATTGCAAATAATCTATCAGACCCAATGCCTAGTTCTCCAGGGGAGCTTGCATGACCAACTAGCATCTCTCCCACGCAAGCCCGTGGCTACTGATGGGTATGACCGTGGCCCTGGCATGTTTCTGTCATGTTTGTAGTGAGTTTTTGTCTTGGGACTCTTCCCTGCTTCTCTCTACAGATACAGGAAAATAGCCAGGGATTAATCTCACCAAGAGCTGGTGTTTCCCCCTGCCTGCATGGCATCCACAGTCAAGCGTGTGAAGGTAGGAGAACAAGGAATCTCTGCCCTTGGGCATCAGACCAGCACTCTTAAGGCTGAGGTTGTGTCTCTCACTTCCAGCTAAGTGGCTGTTGCTTGAAGCTCAGAAAGCTGAGAAATTCCTACCAAGCTTCCAAGTGCAGATACTGCTTTGTTTTCTTAAAGACAAGCGGAAATGATGGCAAAATGGGATGGAAGAGTTGAAAGGATAGCATTGTTCTTGCAGAGGCAGAAGGGGAGAAAGAGGTTAGATGTGATTGCTGCTTTTGCACCTTGCATGGTATCTGGACTGGAAAAATCACCAAACTTATTGAGTCCTCTTTCCTTTATCTTTGTGATGCTGCCTGCTTGGCTTTTCCAGGTGCTTTGAGATCCACGAGTGAACTGTCATCTGTAACTGACCCAGGGCTGCTTTCAATGATCTGGTGGTTACCTGTTGGTTACCCTTGCTCCTGCAAGGGGATGATCTGGCTCTGTGTCAGCTGTGGCAGGTTGCTGCTACAGGCTCGCAGTCAAGGTGGAAATAGGTGATGGAACAGAGGAGTCAAAAAGCTCAGCTCTGACAAGTCCTAGGGAGCCTTCTGATTGGCATCAGGGGATTCCCAGTTCAGGTTTAAATAGGCTGGAGTCTTGAGTGGATGGGAAAGTAAGAGGGTGGGTTTAATAAGTCCCTGCCATTCCTAAATGGCAACAAGCATATGAATTTGGAGTTGACATACAAGAGCTGAGTGACAGACACGCTTGTGTCACTGGCCACAGAGAGGGTCTTCTCTAGCAGCCCACAAGCTTGTGATTCTTAGCTGGCATGCAAAGCTCTTGTCTAATCCACCCACACCCAGTCACATTTGGATTGCTAACCAGAAACTTCAGCCAGACATGGCAAGTAATAGAGACCTCCCAAGGAACTGTCTGATCTGCGTGGAAATGTGTTCTGCCGTAAGATGTGGGATGTGATGTTTTACATACAGAGTTGCAGTGGTGTGGCTTCTAATGTGGCTGGTTATGTTGGAATAAAGATGACCTGTAGAAATGAGCCAAACCACTATAAAGTACTTTTTTATCAGTAAAACCGTATGTGTGCTTGGGGGTGGGGGTGGTATGTTTTTAATGCATCCTTATGAAATAGGAACAATGAACTGTGTGTAGACATGGCCTTAAAAAAAAAAAAAAAGTTAAATCCCAGGCTAGCTTTCTGTCTGTACTTACTGAAGTGTCTTTTAGGTTATTAAAACCCAGGGCTACATTAAATGATTTTAAAGATATAAGCTTGTTGTTATGAAGCCACTTGAGATATTGTACTGTATGACTGCAGAACTATGCAAATTGGAGTCATTTCCATTTGACATATGCACTGTAATTATCAAAAGCTTTTTTTCCCAAATTTAGTTTTTTATGTCTGCTGTAGTTAATTCACAATCTCCTTTTAACATTGGCAATTATAATTATTTGCCAAGAGCAAACCCTTGCTAACAAAAATCTAGTTTTCTTTAGCCTGGAGCTTTTCCTTTGATTTCATGATGAGGTACTGTTAATCAGAGGAATCAGCGCTGGCCTCTGAGTATCCAGCAGGGCGGAAAAACACTGCAGTCGGAAGAAGAAATGCAATTAATTAGCCTAAGCTTCTTTCTAGCATCCCAACCCCAGGTCTCCTGAGCTGCCGTGTTTGAGTGGAGAGGTTCTCTGTGAGAAGATCAATCAGAGTTAGCATCTCAGTAGGACCAACAGTGGAAACTGGCTGTGCCCACTGTGCGATTTCTCCTCGGAGTTCTTGCTCATTCTTCTGGAGAGGCTGCAGGTATAAAATAGTTTGTATTTGGGGAAAGCAGTGGTATTTGGTTGAAAAAGAAGAATCTCTAGGGCTGTTTTGCATAGGAATCTGAGCCAAATCTGTGCCTGAAAAATGAGGCAGTTGAAGGACTTCTAGTCGCATATTGTTCAGAAATAAAGCGATCGTTATTCACTTGAAAACGCCTCATCCTTTCTGCCCTCCTTTTCCTTGGAGATCAGTGTGGAACGCAGCTTCTGAAAGGAAACACAAGTTCAAGTGCTTTCTGAGAATCACTGACCTACTTTACAGGTATTTTATTCTTTGAACCAGATAGGTACCTGCGGGAGTGTAGGTGTATAAAAAGTACGTTTCTTTCACCTACTGCCACACAGGTCAAGTGCTGGAGACCTCTCCCATTTAAGTTTCTGCCCCTGGAATATTACTTGAAGTTCTCCTAGGGCTTGAGCTCAGAGCAGCATAAGGTATGGCAACCTTCTTCCATAGCAGAAAGTCCATCTGAAGGCGGTACCATGGAAGGAACTACCAATGTTGACCTGTTCCTCTGGTCCAGGTATCTAGCACATACCTTGTAAAACAAAGCCTGTTGCAAATAGGGGCTTGCTTTCCTTTGTGTGCTTGTGGAGCATCTAGCACAAGAGGGTCCTGGGATTACAATACAAATGCATCAAAAGTAGGCACTGAGGTTGGTGAAGAACATGCCAAGTTGGTCTGCCATAACTGACTATATCCAGCCTACTGAACAAAATGGGGAAACATACCAGTGTTGGTACGTTTTCCAGCAGATTTTCAGTGGTGGTGAAGAGCTCCCAGTCTCCTTTAGAGCAAGCTGGGGAAAAGCATAGTGAAATGTGACTTCAGCTGCTACTGTGGTGTACCTATGTCTTGTCCAGTGTGCACTGAGCCAGCGTGAGCATGAACAGCATATTCCAAGAAACCCATTTGGGAGGATTAGTCTGGGGATTGACTGCAGACAGGGCAATCTGGCATCCAGGCAGATTGTGCCTGATGAGTTACAGCCATCTGAGTCAGCTGCTTGGGCTGCCGCTGAGTCCTTGGCTCTTGTATGAGCTCTGCAGTCTGGGGAGTAATTAATCAAGCATCCATCTTTCCTATGGACCCAGGGTTGGAGCCAGGGAAGCACAATGTTAGTGTCTCACTTAGAATTGCTGATTCACTTTGATCCATCCTTGCTGCTCCTTTCAGAGTGGGTTTATGGGTCCTCTTTAGCAGCACTTAGCTCACTCTGACAAGAATAAAATATTAACTGGGAAAGGATACCAATTCTAAGGCTACTGTTTCTTTGGGGAGGGCTTTACATTTATTTAGAAGTTTCTCAGAGAATCTGAGAATTAGGAAGTAGTGTTGGCTGAAAAGCTATCTTAAGTGTGGTTACTTTAAACCACGGTTTACTTGTCATCTAGTCACCTTTGCTCCATTGACCACGTTCCTCAAAGAACCAAACCAATGGCCAGTGAGACTAATTAATGGGATTATGTCTGAGGTAAATTTGACCTGAAGCTTGCTAAGGCATGATGCCAAGTCCCCTGCAAGCTCCATTATCAAAACCTCTCGTTAACCTCAAAAAGGGAGTAGGACTGGTCTGATGAAGCCAGACCCAGTAATAGCTAGGATTAGGATGTGCTATTCAACACCAACTCAGAGGTAAGGTCTTCTTTGAGCGCGTAATTTGTCTAGAAGGTATCCCGACAAAGGCATTTCACGATGGTCAGCACTTTATTTAAACTGACTTGGTTTTCTTAGGTGATCCAAGCTAACCTATTTGCTCTACCTGTGTGTTCTGTGGTCCTGATCCTTGCTGTTCTTGGCAAGATGTAAAAACCACCACTAACATGAACAGAAGACTTAGCCTGTGATGTAGAAATGAGAAGCCATGAAGAAGCAAGCCATGGTCTCATCCATAAATTGTCTTAGGCAAACTTGGATGACCTAGGCAGGTGGAAAATACTGCCTGTCAGGCTGATTACTGTGTAAACACTTTTGTAGTTTCCCACATCCTAGCAACATGGCACACCAGAAACAAGCAGGTAGAAAAGGCACCCTTGAGCCCTGTGGATGAATTTGGAGGGCTGGTCCAGCTAACCTGTTTCATCTTGACGCCTTTTGCTTCCCAGTTTTACTTTTCCTGTCTGCTGTGGCCCTTCTTGAGAGTGGAGCAGTCGTGCCAGCCTCTCCAGTCCTCTTGCTGATGCTACTCAGTGAGCAGAGAGGGGCGAAGAAACACCTGCTGATACAACGAGTAGAAAACCACTGAGAGAATGTTGTCCTCCCCAAGACACGTTGTGCAACCTGGTGTTCATCCACCCCTGCATAACTTCACATTGTTCTGGAAAATCTGGTTCCGCTGCTCACAGTCTCATGGGATCTAGTAGGGTTTGCCCAATAATTATAAGCTGACATTTCCAATTTCTGCTTGAAAGAGGAGCCCTGATTGACAGTGTGAGCGTGGACGTGCAGATGCATGTGGGGACACACTCAGCATGCATACGCTCACTGTTGAATGAAGGAAATGTCCCTGTTCAGTTCCACCTGCCACATGCTGGTGTTTAGGGGTGTGAAAGGGACTCTCTCACGTTCCTTTCTCTGTGTGTGTCTGTGCCAGTAGATTAAAGTCAGAAACGTGTGGGGCACAGTTTGCAAATGCATCCAGTTACATTAGTGTGTCTCGGTCTGTTGTTGGGTGCTTTGGTGTCCATAGCCAGTACAGTATTTGGGAAGGTGAGTAATGGGTTTAGAATTTGTTTTAACCACTCAGATCAGAAAATTAGGTCAAATGCATGCTCCATTCATCCAGCACTGCAGTGCTGACACGTTCTCTTCAGCACCGAGATCCTCTGAGCTTCACCAGGCAGTGAAAGAAATAGAAATGCTCCATCTGCAAATATGGCAGAGATAAGGTTAGGAAAAAATGTTTGGAGAGGAGTCTGGATTAAGAAGGTAGTAAAGCTTGATGCTTCATGTAAACATCACATAGCAAGGGTCATACTAAAAACTGCAGCACATCTCTCATGAACAGATGGTATCGCTGAATGTTTATTGAAGAAAAAGTGATCCTGATGTGTGAAAGTGCAGGATGAGTACAGGATTTGCTGCTCTGTGCAGTGATGCTGTATGAGATACAGATGACACTGCAGCTTGCAGGGTTGGGGTTTTTTTAAGACTTGGATTTCTTGTCCCTTGACTGGCGAGATGTAATTTTTCAATGTTCGTAGAGCTTTGCAAATCCTGTACAAATCTGCCAAAATAATGGCTGCTTTAATTACTTGCTGCCATTACTCTGATGTTTATCTTTTGCCAGTTCTTTTAGTACCCAATTACAACTTGCTAGTTTTAATATGGAAGAGAAACATAAAGAAAACTAACTCTTAATTATCAGCTATAAATTTTTCTGACTCGGTCAGCATAAATAACTCTGTGATGGAAAGGCAAGCTGAATGAAAATTGAACTGCCTGATTTCCTAATCTTCCCAAAGCCTTTACAACAGCTGAGCATTTACTTGTTGTCAGCTAACACAAAAAGAAACATATTTAAATACAGATAATAATGCCCCAGGGGAATAGAGATTGACCATAGGCTGTGATTGCCCTGTGATTTCATTACTGTGGAAAAGAAAGGTATTACAATATACTGGACTGGTGGCATGCATTTTGCTCTGGAAGTTGAATATAGAGGAATTGAGAATAATTGGAACAAAAGACCAAATACAGACATTTTCACTGAGTTTTTTAATTAGTCCTAAAATAATGAAAATCCCATTGAAATTGATGAGTGTTTGCTTGCATGAGGTCTAAGGAGAATGGTTTTCTTCTCGTAGTTTATCTGAGTACATAGTGGGAGCCTTTAGATTTTCTTCCTTGCACAGGGAAGTACTCAGCAGGGATGTGACCCCGCAGTTTTGACAGATATTTGAAGACAGAAAAAATTAACAGAAATTTGGGAAAGCCAGTATGGTTTGTCCTATATGCTTTTTCCCAAGTGGATCTGAGAGCATGGAGAGAATCCAAGTAGGGCTCAGGGACTGTAAGTCTGAGCATGTTTCAGATGCCCGAACAGACAATCTCAAACCAGGACCCCTGAAGCATTTCCTTGTGGTCTGCGAGTAGTTGGGTTGTCAGGGTGTATTTGCACCTTCTCTCCATTTCCCAGCACTTAGAGGGGTTTTTATATAGTTAAAAATACAACAAATGCTTAATTTCTTTCAGTCTCCAGTGTTATTATTTGCATAAGAACCTGCAGAGGAGTGATCAGAGTGGCATGCCAAGGTGGGCTATAAATCAGGCATCAAACTCTAGACCATGGTAGGAAAGGGCTAGGGAGTTCTGCTTTGCCTTGCAGAGCGTGCTGGCATACATAGTAACGCAAGACTTGGTTGCTTTCCTTGCTCTTGAGCACGTTGCTGGTGGATACGGTGATGCAGATGCTTTATACTCCCAAATCAAAGGCCACAACTAGCCAAACTAATAAGCAATCAAAAATGTTTATGGATTTATTAGAAAAATAATCTTTGAGTCAGCACACTGTCAAAATCATGTGGATACATATGGTCTGGGGAAAGGGTCGTATTTTCCAAGCGTGGTGTATCTCAAGTGGGAAGGGACCCATAATGATCATGGAGTCTGACTCCCTGCTCGTCGCAGGACTACCTAAAACATAATGAAGTAATCCTGACTCCAACATCACACATAAAAGGACTGCATCTATGTGCCTTGAATACTGCTAGAGCAGCATTTATATACCTACAGCACCAGTAATGTATACACAGACACAGCCCCAGTCCCTAACCCTAATGACTACCTCCATGCAAACAACAGCTAGTGCCCATATTAACACACAACAAAAATTGATACCATCATTACAGTTTTCTGTCATCCTTGTGAATGCTCCTGGTTCTGCTTAGATGGTACTTACTTTACCTGCAGGCTTTGTTATTATGTTATTATCTCTTGGAGTCAGCCAGGGTGTTTTCCCCAGACACCACACCCTCAGCAGCTATCTACAAAGAGCCCAGCATCTCTTTTTTTTTTTTTTTTTTTTTTTTT
>VXBZ01012278.1:58668-86663 GCA_013399135.1 Heliornis fulica
TTTTGTTTCAAGACGAGCCAGTTTCCCTGTCTTTCAGTTTCCTAGAATGGTTTTGAAGACCACTAATGCAGCTGAAATAATTTCTGTAAGCTCACAACTCATATTACCCTTCTCATAGAGACTGCTTGCAGTTCTGAGCTGCACACTGTCTGAGCTGTACATGTCTTGTTTGTTGGGTGACACCAATGTCTCCACCACCCTTGGTGGAGATGCCACTCATGTCACTAGCAGCAGGGTGTCTTTGCAGGGTTTCATTGCGCAGGTAGTCACGTGAGTGAACTTTGATTTAGTTTGGTTACCAAGAATCAAGGCAAAGACTGAAAACCAGCTTCCCCCCCCCCCCCCCNNCCAGCTTCCCCCCCCCCCTCATTTGAATTTTTAAGGGTTTTTTGTGGACAAAGACGTTACATCAGTGAGGAAGAAGCAACCTCTGATGCACCAGGGCCAGGAGTAGAGTAGGTGTGTGAACCCTCGCTGCTGTGTGACCCTCACTGCTGTGGTGGTGTGTACAGTTTGGGCATGTATGTGTTTATTGCATAGAATTTTTCAATTAATATTTGTGGAGTGCGTCTCATTCCACTTGACTATAAAATGTGACCGTGGGTGTGATTTCTTTTACTTCATCATGTTTTGGTGCTGAGGAAGAGACGTGGGGTTTGTAAAGTCTGTGTAAGCCATTGATTTGCTATGGCCAAATGAGCTGTTGCTTGTCAGCAGGGCGGTGTATTACTCCCTGCGTGCATTCGCCGTCTGTTCCAGCCGCGAAGGAAAATATGTTCTTTCAGTCACTGTTATTTTCCTTCACACTTAGAGCAGATGAGGAATACACACATGCCCTGTTAATAGGAATCAGTTCCTGAGCTATGACTCATTATGCTATAGCAACTTAATTTTTTTGCAACAGCTCTACGTATCTGCGATTAACAAAGGCTGCAGTGCTGTGACTAATGCCAATCTCGTTCAGCATTCATCATCCAGATTTATCTCCTTGTCAGAAGTTTTGTTAAATATGGTTTCCTCAAAGAAACATTGTCTTGCCATCAGTTTTCCCCTGGCAGATGTATTGATTGAAATAAATGCATTTTTCGTGCCACTCAAGGAACTGAGTGACAGATCGTGTGCTGAATACAATAAATACAGCCATTGTTCTTATTGTTACTGTAATTACGTAGCGCAATATTGACAGCATCAGCATCTAATAATAGCAGAACACACCTCTATATACTGGTGAGAAATCCTCATCCTGTGTGAAAAGGTTTTCCAGTCACCTGAGTGGTTGCTTTTATGAGATGGCCTGGAAAGAGCTCCTCGTTTCCCAGAGCAGAGCAGAGCAGCCTTCTACCAGGTTTTCCACTCCTCCTGCTGGAAATGTCCATATCTGTATTTATTTAGGCTGTTTTCTGAGGGTTTGTAAAGTTTCTCAGCACTGTGCAGTATGTGATGCACACACATGTAACGAATGCATCAGAAAATAGCATCCCCCTGGAGAACAGCCCATCCAAGCATTGTATTTCTCTATCCTGATATACATATTGCCCAGTAGCTTAATTCACACACGTACTGCCACTTCAATGTAGGTGCATTTCCTTCATCATCCTTCCTTCCTGAGATATCCAGTCTCTGGGTACACAAGGGCGCTCGCTTCCTCTGAAACATGTTTCTTTCTCCTCCACTGCTATGTCTTTTTCTGCTGTAAGGATTCTAGCAGGGCTCCCAGGAATACTGGACTGAAAGAGAGCCGTTAGGATGGGCTGGGGATGTTGTTGATACAGTGAGGGCTTGCCATGCTGCTCCTGGAGTGGCAGAAGTTCCCCATGGCTGTTTGCATGAGCCCCTTCCAAGTGTCCTCCTTTCCACCTTGTAGTGTTCTTCGCTCCCTTTCCCTCTCCTCTCTCCTTCTCCATTCCTGCAGCCACCTTTCCACTTTCCTCTGCTGCTGCTGCCACTTCCCACTGCTTGCTCATCCAGGGTGACTCCATAAACGCCCCTGGCCACCTTGTATCCCCCTGGGATACCCATGGGGGAGCAGGACTGTGGGCTTTGCCTACGTCCTCCTGCCACCCAGGTTGCCGGTCCCTTCCCACTGTGCCTACAACCCAGATGAGTTCTGTAGTAAAGAGCACGCTTTCCCTCTGGGCCTTACAACAGTGTCTTGGCAAAGCAGCCGAGGGAGAGAAGCACTTTTTGTTGTGCCAACTGTTTGGAAACTGTGCCTGGGGGCTGGGGCATTGCCTGCTGCTGAAAGTGAGGGGCCACGGTACCCTTCACAGACATCATCTGGAGCTGAGCGGGGACGGAGCCGTTACCAGAGTTGTAGGTACGAGGGTACTGCTCTCCAAATAATACTGTGCCGGCTGGAGAGAGGATGAGAAAATCGTGGTGTATGGTGCTGAAGATCTATGGTTTATGATTTAGCCTAAACTGGCTGCGATTGCTGTATCTCTGAGAGACTGAAGAGTCACCTTGACTATCAAAACTTAAATGAACAGAGCCGCTTGTGCCTTTGATTTCTGTATTTGCATACAATTTCTGACAAGCTTCTCAAAGCTTTGTGTCTCTCCTTAGTATATATGTGCTAGAAATATGGAATAATACCCACCTGGTTTGTTCCAGCTTTGTGCAAAACAACTGTGACTGGGAAGCTGTAACAAAGACAGTTCTGAAACAGCAAACATAGTCACCCGTTTTCAGTCCTGTGGGTCTCCTCTGCAGTCAGTGGGTCTCCTCTGCAGTCAGTGGTTCAGCACACTTANTTACAGCCCCGGTTCCTTTTTTTTTTTTTTTTTATTCTTCTACGTTTCTTAGGACATTTGGAAAGGAAAGAAAACTTTATTACAAACCCCTGTTTGTTTTGGGGTGCTTAACTATTGTAATGGGTCAGATAACTGAGATTTTTTTAGGTCCTCCAAGTGTTCTATCTTTTGCGAATTGGAAATAAAAAGGGATAGAAAGGAATGGTTCAAATATCTATGAGGATTTCTGAAGTTGTTATTACTGACAGGACACCCTCCCCCCCCAATTCTGTATGTTTTTCCATATAGGTATGCACCAGAATTCACAGAAATGGAAAGACATTTTCTGATGATCTACTGGGATTGCTGTAGTACTGTCCACGAACACGATCAGTATTGCAAGCAGATCTCTGCCCAGTATGGGACTGGGCAAAACACACGGCTCTACTGATCCTCAGCTTCTAACAAACAGCAATTTACCTGCAGGGAACCCCGTGCTGGCTCCTGGTGCATAATGTAGTTTCTGAGATGGTTTCTGTGCAGAAGCACCGAGTTGATGGTGTAGGTTTGGAAGGGAGAGAACTTCACTGCCATGCCAGCCCCTGTTTTTGTTCAGAGTGTCTAAGCATTGTGTCCTTCTTTGAAATAGAAGAACGAGTTGCTGTGAATCAAATATTTAAATGAGGTAGGGACTTTTGATTTGAGATGTTTGTTTTGACTGACAGTTTTTGATATATTCCTAAGGAAAGGTCTTCTTTTAGTATGGCCAGAAAGACAGATTTTCAGGAAGAAGTCAGCTTTTTAATTAAACTTGCTATTTTCTGTTGATTTGGCACATTTATAAGAACAACTCTATATCTGAGCTTCGTTTTTCAGTGTTATAATGCTGGAAGAATACGAACAAGACACTCCTCATTCAAGTGTTAGGTGATACTGTTTTGTATTTGCAAACTGTGTCAAGCTGCACTAGGATGGAAGCCTCGATCTGATTACAGCTAGTGTAATGTGTACTAATAATACAGCATATATCATTCCAACATGCCTTACAAGCCATGAACAGAACTGAATGCCAGAGATGGCTTCCCCGGATTCTGTGCAGGATCCAGCAGCTACTGCAGTCAGAACTAAGGATAAAAAATTGCCATATTTATTTATTTATTGTAATCATGCTAATGTGGATTGTCACCATTTGGAATGTTTTTTATTATTAAAAAAAAACCCCAAACCAGAAAAAAACTGTTTAAAGAAGGTACTATAATCTGATATAAATGCTTAAAATAATCCATTCAAAGTAACCTGGCAAGCATGTTCTTCCTCCCCTCCTGTATTTGCTGGAACACTCAGACTATTGCTAGTTTTTTATGCTACTAAATGCTAGTAGCATTTTTTGTTGCAGACTAATTTAGCTTTGTGAACCAAACCCTTATTTTCCCCTTCTCTTATTACCCACCTCCAGACCAAGAGCAATAGGTAGCAACTGCTCAGAGACGAGTCTTTCTGGTGCCAGTGAAGATTTTGATTATATGCCCAGACTCTGAATAGAGCCCTGGTTGATTTTTCTTGTGAATACGAGGAGGAGAAAATATTTTACTGGGGTCTCATGTCCTGAGCTGAATAGATAGAGGATGAGTCTTGTTCCAGGACAGCGACAGGCACTTTTTTTTCTTCCTGTGAAAATGTTTCTGTCCTTATTTGAAACATTCAGAGCAGATGAAGAAAAAAAGCTGACATTGCAGGTTGCAGAATCAATGAGACCTGTGCAGGTTGCAGCCGCTGTACCCTCCCTGCGCTGTGGGCCCAGGGGTCCTGCTCAGTTTTAGACTGTGCAGCACAGGGACATTACAGGGACAAGGTAACCTGGGCTGCTGGTAGCTGAGGTAGCTTCATCTGTAAAATGAAGAGCTGCAAATATCGGGTGTTTCAAAATTGGGAGTTAAGTTCTTACCCTAGTTCCTTACTTTTCCCTTCACATTTAACACTGAAAAAAACCACCCCAAAAATGCAACTAACCTGGACTGTGTATACTCACTGCTCACTTCTGGGCTGTATGGCTTTCAAAATTATCTCCACACAGGCTTCCTTCTAAAATGAAGGCCTGGGTTTGCTAATAAATTGTGTGACTTACTGACGATAAGTACTGTGAGGTGGGTGAAAAGCCATTAGATCTTGGTTACAATTTGACTTTCCAGTGTTAGAGAAATCTTTACTCAGATGAATGGTAACACCACTGAAAGTATAAACAATTATTTTCTGGTTTTATATTTTCTCTAGAGCCAGGTGCTTCTAGAGAGTTGGTTACACATGTCCTTCAGAGATCAGTGTTATGAAATAACCTTCTTAAAATAAATGCAAAATGGTATCTAAGTTACTGAGGTTTGGCTTGGGGGATGTATACACCCTGGGAGATTAAGAATAGTCAAGGTGGACCACTGAGCCCTTGACCTTCCTTGTGAGACACTGAGAAGCAAGAAGACTCTAGTGTTTGTAGTGCAAGCCCTCCCCGATACTGTTCCATGTCAGAGAAATCCCATGTCATGTCACCACCTGTCTGGCTCCGCTCTCTCAGTTTGAAGCCAAGCAGAGAAGCTGGGGTGAAGGCTGTGGGGAGCCCTCAGAAAGAATGTCATGTAGTTAATTATTTTTTTCTTCACTTTACCTAAGAACTCCAAGAATCAATACTCCCAAGTTGCCCGAGTTGACTGTAGCATCATAGACTAGATTTCTTGATGCATTTGGGAAGGGGTGTGTATCCTGTCATACAATGAGATGTATTTGACTGTGTTGCTTATCACAGACAAGCACGTTGTGCTTCCTTGCTGAAACAAGCTGGCTGCACTGCCCTGCTCTTACGTAATTAAAGAGGTTCTAGCTGTCGGCTGCCATGTGATTTTCAAAGATGCCAGAAGCAGCAAAACCCACGGACAGGATGACAAGTGGGAAGAGGGCGTGCTTTCTTAGAGAGCCTTGTCCAGACGTGGACAGGCCCCGACCCTAAGCCCAGGCCAGGAGGCTGGGGTCAATTCCCAGAGACCCCCCTGCAGCACCTGCAGTCACAGCACGCTGTTGCATGACACTGGTGCAATTGAGAAGAGAGCTCTTCCTCTCCCAATCTCCGCTGCTTGGCCTCTGTTGCTTCAGGGAATGACTCAAAGGGAAGGTATCTTTTTTCTTTCTCCTTTTGAGCAGAGAGAGGAGAGCAGAAAACAATGATGTTTTGATCCGCCTGTTTCTTATTCTAGTTGCATAAACACACCAGAGTGTTTCTCTCAATTAAATTAAGCAAACCTTTCATGTTCTCTCTCTGCTTCAAGAAAGCTAATGTGGCTGCTTACAGATTTGCAGCTACAGAGAAGACAAAGATCTGTAGTGTGCACAGACTCGAGTGCTGAGCAGCGTCATGCTGAAAGAACCTGCACGAGGTTTAATAGAATATAAAAGCTTTCTGGGCAAGCAAAAAAAAATCTATTTAAATCCCTGACAGAGATGAGGGCACAGCATGTATTATCAGCATATGCACAGAGACGGGAAGGCTCTCGAAACATTTGCATTTGGGATTTGCTGTAATTGAAAGGTTTCAGCCTTTCCAAAAAGGTTGAAATGGTGGAAGGAGACAATGTAAGATACCACCTTTTCTCTTTCTCTGTAGAAATACTTAGGGCTCTTTCCTTTTCTCTGCATGCGTGCCTGACTGTCATTGACCCTAACAGCAATTCTTCTTGATTGTTAGGGATGTAAAAACTCACAGGCTTCTCTTTCATATTTATCATCATCATTTGGTACTCAAGTGTTCCCCACCTTGTACAGTGAAGGACCGACCCCCACTGTGTGTGACACTGAACAGCTGGCACAAAGACTGTCCCCGGGCTGCAGTTCCTCATGAATGCAGATCCTTTACCTCATGAGCACGTGTAGAGGTGCCAGTCTCGAGAGGTTGGTGCCTGCATAGACCCCAGGTAAAATGCAGCAGGCACCTGTGAGGCAGAATGGTACAAGCTCAACTGGAGCAGGAAGTGATGCTTATGGATCAGTAGTGAATAGGTCAGATGGTGACATAGGGTTCTATGGGTTCTTTGGGGGGCAGATGACTAACTTAGGAAGGTTTGACCGTAGGCGAGTTCTGTCTGACTAAGATTTCCCTTATTTTGATAACGAATTTGCCAGATGAAATATCTCCCTGCGACGAGTCTGTGTAACTCAAGGACTACTGTATTAGTGATGTGTTTGAAGAGGTATAGCTGGAGCTACTGGCTAGAGGAATATAGGGCAGGTGGATGAATGCTTTCTCCAGTATCAAACAGATGCAGGGAAAAATTATTCAGGAGCAGGGAAAAGTAATGCTGTAAGGTTGAAAATGTCAACTCAGTCACTGGTAGCAGTCTGTAAAGATGAGAGAGAAGAGCGAGAAAGGAAGACCATGGCCGCTGAATAGAGGATTCCTGCCTAACATAAGAAGAAAATGAGTACCTGTCTACTGGTCTGATTAAGTAAAAGGTAAATAGGAGCAAGTCGAAAGAAGATCTTTCCCCTCTTGCCTGTTAACTAGATGTGGCTGCCACTTCAGTAGTGACAGCCCTCCCTCCAGTTTCAGCTACTGAAATAGCAGCAGACAAAGACTGGGAATAGGCAGTGTGGATAAGCTGGTTACCGAATGTTGGGACTGTGACCCCCTTCTTCTTCCAGTTAGGCTGTTAAATATTCATGTAAGTGGGCTCAGGCAGATCCCTACCATCTGTCTGTATTTATATGACTTCATCCAAACAGCACCAAAACATGTAAAAATTTATCCCCCAAGCAGCTCTTAAGGAAAAAGGGATTTCTCACGTATCTGAAGGGAAAAGGAATCAAAACACAAAGCGATTTATAAAGCGAGTAACCAGATTCATTTGCCCACGCTCCAGCAGACAGGATCCAGATTTGGCTTTTTTGAGTGCCAGGCCTAACTGTAGTCCAAGGCTGGCAAGGCAAAGATCACATTTAGTGCTGAGGCGCTGCATAGCTCACCTAATATTGATCATTAAGCATAAATACATCTTTGTGTGCAGCTTAAAAGGAAACTGGAGGTACTGTCACTTTGTGTGTCGATGGGCACAGAATGAAAGTATCTGATGAGGAAGATCCAATAACAAAACCAGTATTCTGGCGCCTCGGCCTGCACTGCATTCAGCTGCACACCTTGATGGCCAGATATAACAGGACTCTCACACAAGCTTCAGTAAACAGTGTGCCCATATGGGCAGTTCTGTGTGGGAACAGATTGTCACAGCTACGTTTGACCTGTTTTAGAGCAGTCGTGGCTCTCCCTTGGCACCGTGGATGCGCTGTTGATATTTCAGCAGAGCTGCTTCAGAAAAAAAAAGAAAAAAAAAAAAGAGTGTCATTGTCAGATTAGTGTGGTGTTTTCTGAGTGAGATGCAGTTTCCACATTTTAAATCAAGCAACAAACCCCGTACTACTCCATCTCTCCAGTCAGAGTCTCTTAAACAACCTGAATGCAAAAGCTGAAGCCACAAGGACACTGAGAAGACAAGCCCAGATTGTTCAGTGTATGTTAAGTTACCGTGTGTAGGTGGTTTTGTCACTGATGCGCTTCAGAGATTTGAAGCTGGAGCTCAGATTGAGCTCTTAGAAGCCCCCATATAGGCAGGTTATCACAGCTGTGAGGTGGCTGAGTGGGGGTGTTTGGGTTTATACCTGATCCCAGAAGGTGGCAAAAGTGGGGTAGGAGTCTGCATTACCTTGGCTTACCTTCTTATCTGTCCAGGCCCTCACCTTCGTGCTGTTTTTAGACTTGAGTGTATTTTGAAAATAAAAAGGAATACATTTTCACTATGGGGCTCAGGAAACACTTACATGCATTTTGGGAACCTGCTAGAGGGGATCTTTTTTACTTTAACACCTCAGTGAAATGTTTTCTTCTTTCAAGGATCTTTCTCCTTGGCTTAGCCTTTAAGCCTAGAGGCTTTCAGCTCAATCAGTATGTTTTTGTTGATGTTTTTTTCTTTAAACTGTTTTTCAGGCATTGGAAAAAATGTCATCTGTGACCGAACGGCGACTCCCCTGGATGCCTTTAGGATGATGACTGCGGCTCACTATTACCCAAAGCTCATGAGCATCATGGGGAATGTTTTGCGCTTCCTGCCCGCTTTTGTGAAGATGAAGCAGCTGATCCAGGAGGGTTACGTAGGGGAGCTGCTGGTGTGCGAGGTGCAGGTGCACAGTGGAAGCCTGCTAGGCAAGAAGTACAACTGGAGCTGTGATGACCTGATGGGAGGTGGAGGCTTGCACTCGGTTGGCACCTACATCATCGATCTCCTGACCTTCCTTACCAGCCAGAAGGCCGTGAAAGTACACGGTCTGCTCAAGACCTTTGTGAAGCAGACGGACCACATCAAGGGGATACGGCAGATCACCAGCGACGACTTCTGTACTTTTCAGATGGTCCTGGAAGGTGGCGTGTGCTGCACGGTGACGCTCAACTTCAACGTCCCAGGGGAGTTTAAACAAGACATTATTGTGGTGGGTTCAGCAGGACGGCTGATTGTAATAGGCACTGATCTCTATGGACAGAGCAACAGCTCTCCTCAGCGGGAGCTCCTGCTAAAAGACTCCACGCCAGTCAGCAACTCCTTACTTCCAGAGAAAGCCTTCAGTGACATCCCGTCCCCCTACCTCCGGGGCACCATTAAGATGGTTCAAGCTGTCCGGCAGGCATTTGAGGACCAGGACGACAGGAGGACGTGGGACGGGAGGCCCCTCACGATGGCTGCCACTTTTGACGACTGTCTGTATGCCCTGTGCGTGGTGGACACCATTAAAAAGTCAAACCAGTTGGGGGAGTGGCAGAACATTTCAATCATGACCGAGGAGCCAGAACTGAGCCCAGCATACTTAATCAGCGAAGCCATGCGGAAGAGCAGAATGTCTCTGTACTGCTAGCTCCTCTCAGCTCCTAGGAAAGGATAGGAACCAGGCAGCTCTTAAAGGAAATGGCAGTTCAGCCCCTCTGAAGGGCTTGGGCACCTTAGAAACAGCTGAGGATACAGGGGAAGGAAATAGTGGTGTTGGGATCAACTAAATCTGCTGGTGGCTAAATGCCAAAGTGATAAGGTTGTTGGAAATGCCCAAAACAAATAGGAGACTTAAGAGCTGACATAACTGTTTGAGTAACAGTATTAGCTGGCTGATTGGAATGATATATCATGGACTCATCTCCTGCTTGCAGGTGCTTTAGATTATCCAATTGTGTTTACTGTGAAAGGTTGGGAAGATCCTTTTAGATTTTCCTTACCTACCAGAGGGCTGTGAAGGTACTGTCATGTCGTTAAATTTTCTGTAGTGTTTGACATGAATGGTTCCCGCCATGACAGCTGACACCACCGTGCTGTTGTATTACACCTCTAACCAACACACAGAACAATAGGACTTGGTGTGAAAGTGTCATGTGAGATCGGAAAACCTCGGCAGCTCACTTTTCATATAGCTTGTTAGGAACTTCTCTGTGTTGGTTTAACTAGTCGTGTTTTTTTGTTTTATTTTGGTTTTTTATTTAAAGCACAATGAAGTAGGAAAATGTGTTGTTTGTAAAACAAAGCAGTCCTCAACCACAGCGCGTATGCCCTGATGTTGGGAGAGGGAGGAGGGTCTTCTGTGAGCTCCCTGTGAGCTTCGGTGTTTGCTGATGAAAACAGGTTGTGCAAAACCTTCATGGATGGCAAGTGGCACAACACAGCAGTGATAGTGGGTTTTATCATACAGCTGGAACAGGCTGGCCTTATGAAGGTTTACACACAGTTTCCTGTGTCTGGGACTTACTTTTGAGTGATGTCATCGTTCATTTTTGGTTTAGGTGGAAAACAGTAGAAAATCCAACCTGAAGCTGTGTGATGCTTAGATGGGTGATGTCCTTTTAAACCTTTGCGAGCTCACACGAGAGATGCACACCATCAATTTCACATAGCTCAAGCCAGAAGCTTTCACCTCCACCAAGTGGTGAGTGGGAGTGAAAAACAAAGGGGATGAGACCATTTCCTGTCCAGTTCCAGGGGAAAAAACCCAAACCTACCTAAGACTCCCACCTCTTCACCTCCCTAAAGTGGCCAGCTGCTGGTACTGTAGTGATCACTCCCTGACACCTGCACAGGGGTGGATAGACTCTTCTGATATGTTTGTTGTGTTTTTCTTTTTAGTATTTTAGATAGCAGTCTTGAAATAATATATTCTTTGAGAATATATTCTTGAAAAAATATAGTGAAAGGCACGTGAATTATCCCAGTAAAGAGGGATACTGCTTTTCTGCAAAAAGCTGCTCCAGTGCTTATGTGTTTACAGTGCTGTATCCTCAGATAGGAAAAAAGTAGAACACAAGCATATGGCACTAAATTATATTAAACTTGAGAAAAACCTTTTTGGGTTTTTTTCTTCATTTTTACTAGGGGAAAGAAGAGAACATTTGGGCGAGCAGTAAATTAAAAGAGAAAAATATGACCCTCTTTCTCAAGATTAGTGTTGCCATTTTAGGTTAGAAAGAGAACTATCAGGATAATTTAGATTTTTTTTTTTTTAAAGCATTTACAGTTTTGTTATTTTTAGGAGCACTGAGGGCTTCTCTAGAGCTTCTCCTGCAAATGACTCCATCTGATTGCTGTATACTCCTGCCTGTCCCATGCCCAGGTTCAGAGCTTCATGTTCTTGACCAGGAGGGTATCAGTGTGGTTCACCTCATCTGGCTTTAGCCAGCTGAGAGTTGGGAGTCTTGTCCTGATCAGCTGGGTAAGGACACAGTAGTCAATACAGAGAGACCTCTCCAAAGGCTGACTCGGTGAAACCTCTGATTAATGTACAAGGAGGTGCCCCTTGGAAATTCCCATCCTCCTTTGTCTTCTAAATTTTCAGGTGGCTAAAGTTAGGAAATTTGACTCCCACCCCAAAATTATTAATGTGTGCTTAATTTTTGAAGAGGATATGTGTGACCTTCCATGAAATATTCCCCAAAGAGTACCAGTGTGACTGATGAAGGAATAATGTAATACTGCAAAACCACACCCAAGCAGAGAATTGTTTATATCCATGTTGTTCTGCCAGTTCTAGCAACTGTCTCTGGGGCTGACTGCTTCTGCTAAGATCTCGTGCAAGCTTTCATTGTTCCTTCTTGGAAGCAGCCCTTGATGAATTTGGATGTTTTTCTTAAAAATGGATTTCTCTGAGAATTCCTGAGGTACTGCCTGTGCCAACAGGAATTTCCCATTATAATCTGTCACGGTATACCATGCTGTTCAGTTCCTGCCCTGAGAAATACACAGACAAACACAGAAGAGAGATTTTGACCATGAAATGGTTTCTCTCTTTCTCCACTGAAAATTTGAAGTATCTCCAGGAGGATCCAGAGAGTTTTCATCTAGTAAGGCAAAAGCAATTTATTGCAGATAGTGGCTAGTTCAAGTCATGAGTGTGCAAGCCTGGTGGATAAGTAACCATGTCATCCAAAACTGGAATTAAACATGGACCAATATGTTTGGGACTCTTGCTTCCTAGTGGTTTAGCCATTGTGAGGGAATTGCTGGTCATGTTTTTGCACCTCATTTTGGTTTCCAAATGTTGACAGGTTTTCCTATCTGTGTGGGTTTTGGTTTGGCTTTTGGTTTTTTTTTTTTTTGTGCTGGTTGGTTGGGGTGGGTTTTTTTCTTTTTTGTTTTGGGGTGTTTTGGGGGGATTTGGGTTTTGAATTTTTGGGGGAGGGGGAGTTTTTTCTTTGGATTTTTCTGTTTGGTTTTGGGTTTTTTTTTTTTTTTTTCCTGAGTGTTCTTGTGTGGAAGAAGATCTGCTGGAAACCTGTTCCCCGCCCCTGCAGTGAACAGTCCCTAGGCAAGACACAGTGTATAGGGACAGTACTACTGAGCTCAACCTTTCTGTCCCGGATCCAAAGGCTTAAGTGACAGGCATCATCCATTATCCAAGTGCAGACTTACATGATGCAGATAGTGCTGCTTAGCAAAAAGAAAATCTAATGCTTTGGTTACATAGCCATCTGATGCTAATATTAGTATTAGTACCAGCTTGCAGATGGGTTGAATCCTGTACAGCTCCTTGTGTGACCTCAGAGAGGCAGGCAGAATGAGCAGGGGCAGGGTGGGACCAGAGAGATCTTAACTCTAGATTGAGGTGAAGGTTGTTACCTAACTGGGACAGCAGCAGTAACTACATACATTCAGGATTGTGTGACAGTTTTTCCATTCTCTAGGAGGTGAAGGTGCTGTTGGATCAAGTGTAAAGATACTTAACTTAGGGGAGGAAGGAATTTGGTTTATTTATAGAATGAGTATGGCTATTCTTGTAAATTGTCACTTTACAGTCTCAGATCTTTCTTGGCAGCATCAAGCCCTCTGCTCTTTTGGTACAGATGAAAGTACACTGAATTGCCCTACGTAGCCTCTGGAGTTCATGCTGGGTTTAAGAATTTGGGCCGCAGATAGAAGAGATGTACTTGATTGAACTCAGAAGCGGTACCGCCCCAGGAAGCATATATTTGGGATTGCACTTTTAATGCTGTTCTTTAATGCTGTGCCACGAGGTTTGAGATGAATGCAGACCTGCTGGCCAAACTGGGGCGACTGTTGGAATTTACAGTAGCCACCAAACAAGCTTGTTCATACACTAGGTAAGAAATGTTCATTCCTCTTTCCCAGGGCTGCTGTTGGAGAGGCTCTTTCCTTAGCCATCAACAGGTTACTGAACATTATGGTCTGTTGCCAAAGACAAAAAAAAGAGCCAAAGGGGAGAGCCCCTGGGTGAAGCACTCTGCTGCTCTGCAGGGGTCTGTTCAATGCTGGGACGGTCAGCTGAGAGGTGATGTCTTACTTTCCATGGGAACTGCATTGGGTTCCACACCAGGGGTATGGCATCCCTATGCTGTGTGATGGCCGGGCACAACTGCAGTCCTATGAACCCGAAGTGACAGTGAAACAGTGACTGCAGCAGGGAGTGACAGGAAGGTGTGTCTGCAGTCTGATACCTGTATGGTTCCTAGTCTGGTACCTATATGCCTGTGCCAACCGGGAGAATGTACCGGTCATGTGGAGGGTGAGGGCTGCACCTCCAGAGGGTGGTAGTAGCAGCCTTGCTCCACCTCTGTGTTCAGGGAAGCAGCATCCATCCTGTACTCCTGCTGGATAGATCCCTGCACATATTGAGTGAAGTCCTACATGGAGGCATAGCATCTCTGCAGGAGCTTGGGGTTTCCTCTATCTAGTACAATGCTTGTGTTAAATTAGTAGTACTTTAGCTGTGTAGTTAGAAAATACCAAGTAGAGATGATATGTCCTTACCAGTGCAGCCCATGTGGCAGAGAATCGGGGCACGCACAGATGAGTTTAGGGCAGAGAATCGGGGCACGCACAGATGAGTTTAGGCTCGGGATGGGCTGCTGTGGAGTTCATCCTTTGCTTTGGCTGAAAGCATGAGACATTGCTGCCCAGCCAGCATAGGACAATCAGAGGCACTCTCCACTTTGTGTTTCCTTCTTTCGGATAACTTTCAAATCAGTGACTGTACAAGCGGGCAGCGGTCCTGGATGCTCAGCCATTCAAAAAGGCAGCTTGTCTGCTGTGTGTGGTCACAGCACAAGAACAGTTCAATTTCTCTGTTACCTTATTTATTTCTGTGTCCATACAAATGTGGAAGAGACCCAGACAATTTAAAGTTATCGTTTCTCTACTAAAACAAAACCAAATCCAAAAAGCACAGATTTTATTTAATGGGTAAAGATAACCTATAGTATCTTGAATGGTGTATGTGCAGAGATTCTGAAGTTACTGGTGACAGAATTTCTTGTTGCTGGGAATTTTTATATTTGACTTTTATCTATGGCCATGTCCTGGTGTCAATATAAAATATCCAGAAGTATGAAGTTTTTCACTGTTAAGTTCTGTATTTGCAAGGGTTTAAAAGTACCCAGCAGATTTTCAGCTGTGTGCAGATACCCAGCACTGGTGTGATGTTCCAGTGGCCCAGCGATGTACCCTCAAGTATGTATGAAATTCCAACACTGGACTCTTTGACCTCTACATGGCTCTCTGGGTGTCTGGGACTAGTTGTAGAACCACAGAATTATTTGGGACAGCAGTTTCTTTTTCTTGTTGTTGTAGTAGAAGTTTTTACTTGTGGGGAGCAAAGTTTGAAAATTTTAGAGATTATGTATGACAATAATAATTGTCGGTCTTACCTGCTTTAAAATTTCTTCTCTCTTGAGCTCCTGGATGAAGTCTGTCCAATAAAAATAGCTTCCTCTTAACAATAACTGTCCACTTCCATTTGCTCATGAAAAGAAGACATTTTAAGTAAGTGGGACTATACATAATGCTGCATTCATGAACTGATGTCATAACCTCGTGACTTACTGAAGCCAGAGACCAGGCAAGTAATGGCTTTTTTGCAGCTGCCAAACTGAAGCCTTGGGGCTGAGGAATGAAAGGTATCAGCTTAGGTCAAACTGAAATAGCTTTTCTTCAGCATTTTCAGTTAAATGAATAAACAGAATGGCTATGGTCAATCCAAAACCAAACACAAACCATGTTTGTAGAAGTCACTTCCATTTTCTTGTTTCAGGATTAAGTTTTATTTTTAAAGTAATTTGTTTTGAAATTAAAAGTTAAAAAAACCTCCCTGTTTTATTCTGTTTTGATATTTATGAAATTAACTGTTTGGTGTTGGATGGGTTTTTTGAGTTTTTGTTGTTGTTTTTAAGTTCATAGTTTAAAAAAATCCCATGTATTAGGTTCAGTCGACATCCATTAAGGGCATTTGGTGAATTCAGCTGCCCTTGGGCAGGTTGGGCTCCGAACCTGCAGCCTCGCAGTGTCATGCAGTGACCTCATTTCTAGCATTTGAATTTGTCCATCTGGGTGTCATTTGTGTCTTCTCATGGCAGTGGGAAAACCAGTTCATTATTACATGGAGCTGGCTCCAGATAATCAAGATGCTTTTTGCAGCATTGCCAGCCATCGCCGTTAAAAGCACTCAGCGCTATTAACTTGTTTACTGTGGTTATGACCTTCCAGCCATGTGCTGCCCATTCCTTCCTTTGCTTTTTACACCAGCCCTCAGCCTCGCTTCCCTTCCCTTTCTGTTTCTCATTCCATTCCAAGCCACGAGGCCGGTGAGCCCGTGCTCAGTCTGGCACACAGGGGGGCTAACCTATGACTTGAAGTAGCTTTTAACACAGATTCGTTAATAAATATGTCGACACCGCAACGAGTCAAGTACGTGGCACGCGGAACGCCCAGCTGGGGCAGGAATCGGAGCTCCCCGCTCTGCTGTGCTTCCCCAGCGACACTTCACTGTTTCTCTCCCTGCTGGTTTTTTTTTTCTTTGATTTTTGAAAATGAGAATATGTTTGGTTTGTTGCTGTGTCAATATTATCTATTTATTGTTTTTCAGACATACATACATATATATAAATGCTATATATATATATATATAATGTCAACGCATGGACATATGTACAGTAGATATTTTAAAGAGCTATTTATCAAGAAAAGTAAGTGTTATAAGTAAACAGAGTTTATATTTTATATATTATGTAGATACCAAACAAAAAGTGGTTAAATTATGGTAGGACTTTTGGGGGTGGGGTTGGAGAAACGGGCAAGGACTGGTTCGAGCATTTTAAATAGCCAAACTACTTTGTACGGAAGCTGCCTGCTGTGCCTCTTGGCTGCAATATCCGTTTGTTTCTTCTTCTGGAAGATGATGTGCATTGTTACTTTTACATTGCTTGGAGAATGTAGTTAGTTTACTCTCAGCCACCTGGTATGTGCTGCTTAAAACATGGTTTCCTGCTGTTCTGCATATTTGCATTGATGGAATAAAAGGATCTTAACTGGCAAATAAAGACTTAAAAGGATGTGGTCTCAGCTGTCTGCTGTTTTTCCTCACACTTGTAGTTTGGAGAGAGTAATAACCACCACCTTGGCCTGGTTTCTGGCCTGGCTGTTAAGTTCAACGTACTGGAGTAAAATCTGTGGGCTTTGTGCTTGGAGGTGGAGATTGTGATGGAAGGAGTGGGGAAGGAAGTTTAACAGTAAGCTATTTTAAGGTTAAATGTTATGGCAAGGCCTGAACTAACTCCTGCTGGAGTGACGTGTCCTGGGGAGATGCATCACCAATAAATAAAACCAACTCGAGTTGGTTTTATTGCCAATAGATGCCAGTGTGGCCAGTGGAATAGCAAAATTGGGGCATGGGATATCCCCACTGAGCACAGCCTAGAGATCCTTCTAGGGCCCTCCTCCCTGCCTCCCCAACAGTGTCTTGGGATGCCTTCGCCTTCCCCATCCTCAGCTTCCTCCAGTGACATCCCCACACCTACCTGATCCTCATTCCCATCTGCCGTGAAGCTATCGAGTTTTTCCCGCTTATCTGGTGCTCCTTTCCTCCATTGCATGGGGGATGCCACGTTAGACTAGTGAGGGGCTTGTTACTCCAACCCCTCTGAGCTGCTGGACAAAACCTCACCTGAGTACGAAACAGAAAGGAATATGAAGCAGTGGGAAGTTCTAGGCTCAGAGGAAAGATTCATTGCCCCTGTGATTGGTTTGCAAAAAGAATAGTGCATTTCCTACGTGGTGTTTTATGTTTTACAGCAGAGCACACAGAAAGATGTTGGATTCTACTCATGTCAGTACTCCCTCATCTCCCAGGCACTACACAAACACAGCAAATCTGAGGAACAGATCAGTGAAGGAATGGGAAATCATCATCACTTGCAATGCACATTCCCCTCAGATCACATAGTCTTGTGAACTGTGTATTTGTCATATATATATATATGTATAAATGTCCAGAGTTCGTATAGCATTTACTTCATCCCAGAAAAGCAGCCTGTTAGCAGTGTCTGCTATACCGTTGCAGCAATCATATTTTAAAGAGGTATTGATGTTTATATACACATAGCACACTTTTTTATCAGTTCTAATGTACATTATTTTCTTAGGCTGAAGAACACAAAAGCACAAGGCAAGGAATAAGTGCCCAGGTCTTCAGGAATTGTATTTTAAGGCTTGCCTTGCCCTCGTGAGCAAATGTAGTATAACTTCGTCCAGGTTTCCAAATTGCTGTCTCCTAATTAATCAATTAGGCACTGCAACAAAATAGGGCCTAAGTTCATGGTATATCCTTTCCCATCAACCCCACAGTAAAAGAAGGCCTACTTCCGTTTCAAAGGGTAAAGCAGAAATCCCTGGAAAACAGCATCCAGGGGAGTAACTGCTGTGAAGGAGTGTCACAGATACACTGGGAATATAGGCACACAGTGTCAGCACACCGTGCATAACTCTGAGTGCAAATGGGAGTATAAACATTCCACACTAATGAGGTTACGTAAATGCTAAGGTAAACATTTTCAAACATGGGTCAGCATAGTGACATACTTAAGTGCTGATTTATGAACCCAAGTAAAAATTCTGCCTTTAAAACAAACTGCAAAAATGCAGGCAAGGGGGTAACACCTCTTGCCGTTTTCCATCATTTTTGAAGAACTGAGGATTCCACAGCTCCCCTGGCTCATTCTGCTGTTTTCTGGAGCCCCTATTGATCAGCAGCTATGCAGTAAAAACAATGGGTGGCTTGTAGCCATAAATATTAATCAGAAGAATGTTAAATGCATTGCATTGTTCTCTTTGGGAATGAAGATTTTGCTGGGGCTGGGGTTATTAAAAAGCACTGCTGTGCCAAAGGGAAGATGCACTTAAAGCCTTCGTTGTGGATTCCTGTTGAGCGGTGGAAAGCCGTGAATCTCTTTGTGTTGCTGCAGTGACAGTGGGAACCCCACACTTCAGAGTGGATATAAGTGGTGCACAGGTGGGGCTTTTTGCCCCATGCAATACCCCAGAGCAGCTCAAATGGGAGTGAGGTGGGGTGGCTCTTCAGGAGCAGTCTTCCCTCGGGCTGTAGGCTGAGGGGTGGCTGCCACAGCCCAGGAGCACCCAGGTGCCTCTTGCTTGGCCTGCTTAGGTCCATGTGCCTGTGTTGGCCACTGTCGTGGCTGTCAGTATGGAAGGAAGACATTTCCATCAGGTGGCCCTCAGGGTCACTAAACCTGTCAACTGTCCCACAGCACTGGTCTAATACCAGCTACTATTTGCCTTCTGCATGCATTAACGTTTGTACTATGTTTTCTGCTTGGGAGTGCTCCAACTTGCCAATTTCGCAGCACAAGCCTTGGTGTGGCGTGGCACATCGCTTTTAGATGAATAATTGTGGCAATTTACTCACAGCTGCAGCCCCACAAGCAGTTCCCGAGGGATGAGGCAGGGATGCTAGGAACAGCAAGGCGCTGATCCTAAATCTTGTCCCCAACTGCTTGTTCCTACCTTCCTCATGTACTGGCAGTGGGGATGAAGCCTGTGTGCAGCCACCTCGCTAACGTGATCATGGGTTCAGCTGAAAATTAACAACGTGGGGTTTGTACTGGGTTAGTTTCCAGGCAGATCAGTTCCCTGATCTGAGTCATTGTCGACAGCAGTTTCTGCCAGATCACTTTATTAGTGGAATGTAAATAGAAACCAGGTCTGTTGACTGCCAGAAATGTGCATTTTTCATCACATCAGAGAGTCGGTAGAGTAACTGCAGAATAATAATAAGTAAGAAGAGAAGGGAATGGGTAGAGGAAAACAGTTTCAAGCTCTGTATTTCCACACAAAAGGATATACATGTAAGCAAATGCTTCTTAAAGCACTGGAGGCCTCCTCCTCCAGACATGGCAGTGATGTGTATATATACAGATTCCTACAGAAGCCTTTCAGAGTCTGCTCCAGTCTGTTTTAATAACTCTGCCTTTTGCAGCTGATCACACCTTGCAGGCTGAAGACTTTTACAGAAATTATCACATCACATCCAGGCAATGACAGCAGCCTCTGAATGCAATCAGCAAGTAAGTTTTACATATAGCTTTGGCCAAACCTGAAAAAGCTCAGATGGGTATTTTGGACTTGGAGAATGCTCAGACAGTTGGAAATGGAGCTTGACTTGTAGCATACGGCATTTTCTTCACTGTTTTTTTTTCCTCTGCTTTCCCTAAATTGCTAGACTTTATTTTTTTAAAAAATTTTTTTTCAATGAGGCCTTACACTAACAATGTGACAAGCTCTCCAGCTCAAGAAGGAAGGTTGTCAGAGAGAGAGTGAAAGTCAGGACAAGGATAAAAGCACATTTGCAAGAAACAAGAATGTCCCTGGGTGCTGGCAAATGATTCTCTGTCCTGTTGACAGAAATGTACCAAGCACTGTTTTTGGCTTAGATCAACTTATATTCCTCCATATAAATTTTCTAGCATGTAGCAGACAGAATTCCCACTATGCAAGATGCTTCATTATCATCCTCTGGAGATAATTAACAAATCGATGGTAGGGCCATGACCATTCTGTGCCCACTGGCCTTAGCAGCCAAGGGTAGTCATGGGGACTCTGTCTGCTGCTAGAGATGTAGCTGAGAGTGGAGACTTGATTGGAAATATAGAAGGGTGTTGGTGTTACAAACCAACTGAGGTATGAACTGTGCCAAGCCGTTTCAGCACGATGTTTTCCCATTCACTTTTCTATGCCTTTTGTTCACAGGTCCATGAGAGCAGACACAACTTCCTGGGGTATGCTCTGCCTTTCAGACACAGCCCTTGCTAGCTGGGAATAATTCCTGATGGTTGGGCCTATGGGTGGAACAGGGCCGCTATGAAGAAGACGACAGTGAGTCCCTTGCTGATTAGACAAAGCTCACAGCTATCCACCCACACTTGGCAAACTGTGTCTGTACTGCTTCATGTGTATGCATTGCCTTATAGAGATTAACAAACCCCCCAAAATGAGCTGCTGTGATTATTCCAGTTTTGCAGCTGGCAAGGTGGAGGCAGAGGTGAAGTTGGTGAGATCACTCTGATAAATTTCTCTTTTCTCTGAATTCCCTTCTTGGATTATTAGGTTTGCCCCCTCCCAGTGGCTGAAGCCATCACTCAAAATGACATTGTTAGAGGGCCCTCCAAACGTCTAAGATGACAGAAATGTCTCATTCCACACCAGGTAAAAGCTCAGGTCTTTATGGAATTTCAGCTAATTTGCAATACCCTTACAAAAAGTAGTAATTTTTATAATGTTTGATTTACTTGTAGCTCCAAACATTTTTCTTTTTTCTTTTTTAAGTCATTTTTTAGGCAGGATTCTCCTCCTTTTATGGATTAAGTGCTCAGAACTTAAGAAAGGATTTTAGAACTGCAGTGCTGGAAGACTTGAAATTACATGCTGTTATTTTAACACAGACATAATGTTATTTGTGTTTGTAACAGGCTCTCATATGCTTTACAAAGGAGGCACATATCATTGCCTTCACCTTGTCTTTTGGAAAACTAGAGACAGAATAGCAAACCATGCTGTCCAAAGCCACCCAGAGCAAGTCTGTGACACATACTAAACCCTGCTGCTTTAATTTCTAGTTCCCTTTAAATAGTTCTTAAGCGTAATATAATTCTCCTTCATTATAATTAATATAATTAGTCATATATAATTAATGCTTAATATGCTGCCGCAGTTTGTGAATGCCAAATAGGCTCGTGGTGCCTTCTGAGTCCAAGTTCAAATTCATTAGTTTAGCATAGTGTTAGCAACATCAAAGCCAATTCCAACAGCTCTACCTAAGTGAATACGTTTTACGTAGCTCCATCTGCAGAGAGCAAGGTGACAGACACACCGTGCATCGATTTTAAAACCAAGCTGATAAAATTAGAACCAGATATATGTGCTGACCAGAAAATCACTGAAATGATCAATCTGCTTGTCCATCAGCACAAAACTGGTGTTCTGTTGTGTGTTTTGAGTAAGGATGTTAGAGGAGTCTATTTGCCTGCACCCAAGAGTTCACACTGCTCAGTTTGGCAAAGATTTCTGGTCCAAAACCCTTCAGAGAACACTCCTTGCAGTTCCCACTGGCAAGTTCTCCATGGTAATGGCTGCAAAGCATTACCCAGAGAGGCAGCTGATAATCATCCTCGTGTCATTTGGAAATTTATGAGGTAAATTTTAGTGTGATTTTTACAGCTTTCCGTTTTTCTGTACAAAAAGAACCAGAAAGCAGGTTAGTGACGGTACCTTTAATGACTATCAAAATGCAGACCTAGAAAGCTGACACTAGAAAACCACAGCCAGGGGAGAGGTGAGACTCTGTTGTCCTATCACAAAATAAACATCGGTCTGCCATTCCAGTTTAACAGCTTGTCTTCACATATTAAAACAAGCCTCTAAATGATGATGAATATACTGTAGAGCAAGTATATTCATCATCATTAGTTGCTGCTGAATCCTTTAAATGGATGCACTAGCAAAACCCTCTGAACTCCACCGAGATCTAACGCCTGCTTGCACAAGCCTCCCCTCCCCAGTGCTAGGAAGTCTTCCTTAAAGAATGTGATTAAGTGACAACTAATTCTTGAGAGCTACGAGTGCTGTGTCTGCTGCATTGCTTGGGTAGGATCTGATCCTTTCGCCCTTACTTTAGTGGTCCCTGTGAAGCCACTGGATTAGGCTCCTGCCTTCCAGCCTGGGATGGGAGCTATGAACTTGTTTCTAAGGCCAAATGTACAGGTTATCTGGGTGCCATTCTCAGTGCAGGTCCTGGACAAGAAGCAGGGGAACACCAGCTGAGGAGCAGGGGCAATGGTGAGCAACAGCTGATACACCTCTGCAGGTGGATCATCACCCTGGCTGATGAAATGATGCATTGAAACCCTGGCTCAGCTGGGCTCACTTTAGAGACTGACTGGTTCAAATATGCCCAGGGACTAAAACAAACCTTCCCCAGCTCCATCCTGGATTACAGGACTCCAGAGGAATAAAATCTTTTGCAGCTCCTCCTTCAGTCCACTGCAGACCCTGAAGTTTTGGTGATACTTGGTTGATTGAAGAATACAGACTGTAACTGCCATACCCACCCTGTGACGGTGAGTTAGCTTCTGGGAATGTTTGTGTCTGTGATACAAGAAGAAATACTGCAAAGACTGGAACCTGTTTCTAATTCCTACTTGCTTTCTCATTTTGTGGCAGATACCCACATACTGCAGCAATTCTTGCTCTGTGTCTTAACTACACGTAGTGATCATCATCACTATACCTCACCCAGATACCAAATCTCTTGATTAGGATTCTCAAGATGTATCATTTCATTTTCCCACTGTCCCTAAACTGCCCAGTCTCATTGTCACCTCAATGGCCCTTCTCAATTTCCTTTCCATTAAGACTAACAAAACTGAGATAAGATTATTTGGGGCTATTTATTATTATTTGCTGCCCCAAATGTGCTATGCTCACTGATGGCACAAAGCTGGTTTTTGGTGCTGTTTAAAAGCTCACCACCCTTTTTTCAGACAAACACATCAATCTTATCCTGAACACAGATACTAATCAGGTTGGTAGGACAATAATTAGGGCTGGCGCAGTTGATATCTGAGGTTAAGCAACAAATCAAAGTTATGACTAGAGTCCAGAAGACATTATCCTAACAGATCATAACATAATTTTAAAACAAATCCTATTTCCTTTACATTTGGAGCAAGCAACTGCAATTTGTCATTTTCTTCATGATTGTCTTGCAGTTTCTGTGTATGTCTGCAGACAAAAAGCACGTCACCTCTGAAGCGCTCCCATTCTCTCACAGGATGAGAAAACAGAGAAGTAGGACACATCTGAAGTCAGCTTTCCAAGTTCAGCCTCTCCTTACGCTGTTTTCAGCCCCCTGAGCCATTTCCTTGCTGTCATCTGGGGATGTGTATTCATGATTACAGAGACAGTGTTTGGTCTGCTTGGAGACAGACCTGCCTGTTGTGCTACAATGATAAAATGAATTCTCTCTTACTGCCAGTTTTATGATATTTTTATTACCCCAGAGTGTTATTTTTTTCCCATCTCACTTCAACAAGGGATTAAAGTTGTGAACATTTAGAGCGCCACCATTTGCGTTCTTCTCTCAGGTAGAATGTAAACAGCAGAGTGATGATGTTTTGGCCACAAAATGTGGACAAGCTTTTCTAGATCTGAGGATGTTTGTAATGTGAATGTACAAGTAAATTGTCCTTTCCATTAAGACAGCTCTACTCACCATCTGGAACTATTCATGCTTCTGAAGAAACGGGAGGTGATACTGTAGAAAAGCTGAAGTGACCAAACATGTAACTCTGCCTGAACATCAAACATTTCCTATCTAGATAGGAACAAGGGAAAGTGCATTAGAAGGCTAAAAGGTTACACTGGTTGTGATGCACTGTGAAGATACTATCAGAGAAGTGTCTCAAAACAATAAAGAATTGGTGGCGGTAGGTTAATGGTTGGACTGGATGATCTTAAGGGTCTCTTCCAACCTTGACAATTCTATGATTCTATGAACTGCTTCTTCAGTTAGTTCAGAGCAAATGGAACCCACCTGAAAAACATACTTATTTTCTGTATGTTACAATGTGTGTTATAATGCCATGCAATATGGACCTCCACACTGTGTATAAATCATGGCTTAACTAAGGGCATATTGTGCCTGACAAGTTTGGTGTCCTTCTATGATGGGGCTACACTGTTGGTAGATATTGGAAGAGTAAGTGATGTCATCTAACTGGACTTGTGCAAAGCATTTTAATGTGTCCCATAGGATATCCTTGTAATTTGGAGAGGCATGGATTTGATGGATGGACCACTTGGCATATAGAGAACTGGCTGGATGATCGCACTCAAAGAGTTGCTGGCAATGGCTCAGTGTCCAAGTGGAGACCAGTGTGCCAAGTAGAGAATGAGTGACATTCCACAGGTGTTGGTATTGGGACCAGTCCTGTTTAAGATCTTTGTCAGCAACAATGAGATCGACTGCACTCTCTGCAAGTTTGCCAACACCATCAACCTGTGTGATGAGGTCGACGCACTGGGAAGGGATGCTATGCAGAGGGACCTTGACAAGTTTGAGGTGAGTGACCACATGATGAAAGCCATGTGAAATGCAAGCCAAGTGCAAGGTTCTGCAAGTGGGTCAGGGCAATCCCAAGCACAGCTAAAGACTGGGTGGAGAATGGGTTGAGAGCAGCCCTGAGGAGAAGGACTTGAAGTGCATCAAAGATGAGAAACTCAACATGAGCAACATGAAACTCAACAATGTGTGCTCACAATCTAGAAAGCCAGCTGTATCCTGGGCTGCATCAAAAGAAGCATGACCAGCAGGTTGAGGGAGATTATTCTCACACTCTGCTCTCATGAGACCCCACCTGGAGTACTGTATCCAGTTCTGGGCTTCCTGTTGCAAGAAAAACACAGACCTGTTGGAGCAAGCCCAGAGGAAGGCCACAAAAGATAATGAGAGGGCTGGAGCAGCTCACAGGGTGAGAGAGATAGGGTTGTTCAGCCTGGAGAAGAGAAGATGCTGGGGAGACATTATAGCGGCTTTCTGGTACATAAAGGAGTCCTACACCAAAGTTGGAGAGGGACTGTTCATCAGGGAGCATAGTGATAGAACAAGGGGTAGGTAGATTTTGATTAGATGTTAGAAGAAATTCTTCCCTGTGGGTGTGGTGAGGCCCTGGCACAGGCTGCCCAGAGAAGCTGTGGCTGCCCCCTCCCTGGCAGTGTTCAAGGCCAGGCTGGATGGGGATTTGGGCAACCTGGGCTAGTGGAGGGTGTCCTTGCCCATGGCAGGGGCTTGGAACTGGGTGGTCTTTGAGCTGCCTTCCAACCCAAACCAGTCTGTGATTCTATGGAACCTACATTCTCTTGCTTTGCATTTTCAACTTCCTGTGATAAATTCACATACAAGGTGTGCTTCTGATAATCAGTTGTAATTCCACTGATAGATCAGTCATACAGAAGAGAATGAAACCCTGAAGATTCTCAAGGAGCTGTAATATTCAGCAGCACATCACTCCTATAAAATTATTCCAGCTTTAATAGCAAAAGCATTCCTTTACATGAAGAACCATGGATGCAAGACTTCATATTTTGCAAGATAGCAATGCCTGTTTGGCTTCCTTTGCATGTGTTTTTGTATTTCAGTGAGTAATTCACTTGTGCAATATAAACATATCACTACAAAATACAAACACAGTAATACTTGAAGTCAGAGATAAAAAAGAGTGATGGAGGGTACTAATTAGTTTGGCTGTGCTATCTCAGATAATCCCAAGGAAATTCCAGATGTTTCCCTTTTATCTTTTATGTATGCTACCTTTTCTGATGTTATTGCAGCTTAGAAAATTTAATGTTTAGGTTATTGTGGTTTGGACAGTTGCCTAGGAAGGTATTATGCATTAATGATATATTAATGAATCAATTTTATTATAAACACAGACCTCCACTTGGCTGAGTGACACCTGAAGCTATTAATGATGAAATTCTGTTTTCATTTACAGTGGCAACAAAGAGATTCCATCAATAAGAATGAATGTATATTACGCTTCTAGACAAAAGATAATAAAGTCATTATTTGCTGTATGAAAACTTAAAATTTCTTAAATGAAATATTTAAGTAATGAGTCACCTGTCTGCCTTACATCACCGATTTATGGTGTATAGATTCATTTAGGTATTTTCGGTGCAGGTGGATGTATAAGGCCAATTAAAAGAAATAAGGCTGTTAAAATAACAAAGTCCAAATCTGTGCATAGCGGTCTTTCTAAAAAAAAATAGGTTAGGCATTTTTGTTTCAGTGTGTATGTGTCACCACAAAACAATCACTATAGTCATTAGCAGTTCACGCTCAACCTATACTTTGAATGTCATCTGCACCTTGAAAAATCTCAGATGAAAGTCTTTAATTAATTTCCCAATGACCTAATATAACGCCAGTAGCTATATATACAACTGACTTTAGAGGGGATCCCACTGTAACCTATTAGCTGTATGTTAGAAACTGTTTGCAGACACCGCTAAGAAAATATCTGTGTATAAGTAACATGATTCAGAATCTTTACATGTGTGGGTTTAGAAACTTTACTAGGGGGAGCACATTAATTCTATTGTTTTTCAGGGCAGATATTTTTATCCTATATTTTTATGCAGCTAAATATTTCAGACTTAAATTTTGATTAGAAACTTTGAGCGGTGTCATAACTGTTATAAATAAAATGCAAAGCCATAGCACAGTGTCTGATAGCTCAACTGCTTTATAAAAATATTTGTTTCTGCTGTACCATAAATTAGTGCTAAAATAAATTGTGCTAGCGTCTGCCTCTTTTAGAGCACCAAATGTAATGCGTCTTTGACAAGGCCGATAATTACAAATGAGAGGCATTTGCTTGAATTTCGGGGTTCTCTGTTCTCTGAACCCCTAATACTGGTTAGTTCCCCGCAGCACCGAGCAGATCTCACCCCGGGACAAGCGCCACCTATCGATAAAAGACGAGGCTGAGGTGAAGGAGCCATAAATTGCCAAAAATGGCACGAGCCTGCCACCTGCCGCTGCCCAGGATTACTGCTGCGGATGACACCAAACTGTGTGGCAGTGTTGATCTGGTGGAGGGCAGGAAGGCCCTGCCAGAGGGACCTGGACAGGCTGGATCGATGGACAGAGGCCAACCTTATGGCGTTCAACAAGGCCAAGTGCTGGGTCCTGCACTTTGGTCACAAGACCACTTTCCCCTTGGCCTTTCAAAAGGGGGGAATAAGATTAAAATACTGGGAAGGCCTGCACATTTGGAAATGTGTCACTTAACCTGGGAAGTTGTCTCGTCAGGTTCTAGTATTTGGAAATCTTGGCAGTGCTGAAGTGGGTGTTCAGTGGTCTTGTTTAGGTTTCTGCTCGTGGAAAGGGGCCATGAGCTGAAAACTCAGCTCCTGTTGACAGCAGCTGATTAGATCTTGCAACCATACAGCTAAAGCCTGGCAAGATCCGAAAGATATGAATAAAAACCATCACTATCAACTGAAGAAACCCCCCAAACAAATAAGCCCACAGTATCAGTTTGACATCCCATGGGTTTGGCAGCATTTTTGTGTGTTGGTGTGCCAGGGTAACACCTAGGTCCTCTGCCTGTTTTGTGGGGTGGGAGTTTTAGGGTTAAGTACTTTGCTCACATGTGCTGGAGTGAACTTTGGGTTTGGAAAATGCATTTAACTTCTTAAAGATCATTGTGAAACGTCCCCAGCTGTCACTGCAGGAGGGCCATAATGCTGTGCATACTGGTTATAGCACAGTGCAGGGAGTGCCAGTCGTTCACTGTTCTTCATGGCCTCAGCGTTGCCTCTTTTCCCTTATTGATGGCTATCA
>VXBZ01012278.1:87125-100565 GCA_013399135.1 Heliornis fulica
GGGGGGTGTGAAGGAGAGCGGCGGCCGGCTGGTTGCAGCGGGATTCCCGCGGGTGGATGATCCAGTGCCCCGGAGTACCCGTGTGTCTCTTCGGGGGTGTACGGAACACCGGGTGTCGCGTCCCCGGAGAACGGCGGCGGGGCAGCCGTGCGGGCCNAGTACAATGAAAGGTCCCGTTAAGGCCAGGGGAGCGTCAGCCTGTGAAGGTGGGAACGGTTACTACGGGTTTGTCGAGGACGCTTTCAGTGAGCTGTCGAGGGGTTTATTTCCCCTTTTTCCAGTTTATCAGCCATACACGTAAAGATGGGCACATCGGTTGTGTGCCTAACGCGAAAATACGCACCCCAGATCTGGAGGGGGGAGGACACAGCGCTCCTCCATTTTCCACTGAGTACATCAAGCCCGCTGCTGGTATAGCGAGAGCTCAAATTGTTACAACAGTGCTTTCTTGTAGGTCACGCTGCTCACTTTCTAATTATATTTATTGTTTCTGCCCTGGGACTCTACTGTCACTTTCCACGAGTGCTTTTTGAACCAAATGTTTTCTAAATAGCACATACTCATATTTAAAAAAAAAAGCATACTCATTTTTTAAAAGAAATAAATGTTAGTTGATTGTAGGTAGCATCATAAGCCTGTGCCATGACATGGCTGCAGTGTAAGTGGCAAACACCGATAACTAGACAATGCTGCACAGTACATGCGTATCACAGCTGTTTTGGCAAGGGCAGCGCAGAAGTGGAATGTCTTGCATATAATGCACTTATTTTTTCACTGGTTTTGTGATAGTTGATGAGCTCAGAAAGCATTTATTAGGTCCTTTGCTACTTTGTGGGTTGTTTTTTTTTTTCTGGCTGATCTTAGCCCTTATCCTACAAAGGGCTAAAAAATGGGTTTGTTTTGAAATGCAGATAGGCCTAGTTGAAGTATGAATGTGTGTTCTTTGCAAAATTTTGGCCTTTATTTATATCTGCAGATGCTTTATTCCTAATATGTGCTTTATTTCAGGAAGGAAAGAATTTAACTAGGAAAGCTTTCATGTTGCTCCTTGCTCAAATATCTTTTTCCTCCAAATTTTGCTGTTGCTGTTGTTTACTTAAATATTTGGTTTAGTCCTTTGAGTTACAAACCAGAACTTTCTAATGTCTGCAGAGGAGAGAAATTTGGTATTTTGGAGGTTGAACTGAACTGAGCTGTCAGTTATGTATAAGAAAGGCTGAGTATTCACTGGAATTTACCATTGTTTCCAGGATAGGGATGAAACAGTCATTTTTTTCTGGTACTGGAACAACAAGCTCAAGACTGAGACTGTTGCAGCTCCTGGTAACAAGGTGAACATTTAATTCAATCTTGCAACTTATGAGCAACCTACCTAGCCTTACTCTTTCCTGTCACCCCTGTGCTACTAAGGCCGACGTTGGCTTGCCCTCGCTGCTAATTACCTTGTCTGGTGAGTATGAAACCTGATGATTTTGCTTACTTGGGTAACAGTTGTGTTCTGTAGCCAACATTTTGTCAGACTCAACTATTACATCAAAAGAAGCGTGGCTACATCAAAAGAAGTGTGGCCAACAGGTCAAGGGAGGTGATTCTCCCCCTCTACTCTGCCCTCGTGAGACCTCACCTGGAGTACTGTGTCCAGTTCTGGAACCCCCAACACAAGAAGGACATGGACCAGTTGGAGAGGGTCCAGAGGAGGCCACAAAGATGATAAAGGGGCNCTTTACTGTAAGAGTGGCGGAGCACTGGAACAGGTTGCCCAGGGAGGTGGTGAATGCCCCATCCCTGGAGGTGTTCAAGGCCAGGTTGGATGAGGCCCTGAGCAACCTGATCTAGTTGGGGGGTGTCCCTGCTTCTTGCAGGGGGGTTGGACTAGATGACCTCTGGGAGTCGCTTCTAACCCTAATCATTCTATGATTCTATGATTCTATGATTTTTTATATTGGTTTTTAAATACATGATATCACATAAAAGAACGAGTATATCTCTGGCTTTTCTTTTTTAAATTTTCAAGATTGAATTTATTGCAGGAATGAAAAAATCCCTGAGTTTCATTTTGAAATTGGATACCTTTTAGGTGTTGTTTATATTAAGTTATTTTTATGATTGTCAGTGTTTCTATATGATGAAAACAGCTTTGAATTTTCATATCCTTTAGGGTTTGTTAATACTATAGAGACACAGATAGTTAAGTTTTATTAGTGTTCAGAAGTACTAGACCTTAACACAACAGAAATGTATTGTGAAAGTCTACAGAGGAATTACTGTTTCTCCAAAAGGAATCAATCATGGCTGATGACTCTCAGAGAAACTTTCGCTCAGTGTATTATGAGAAAGTGGGGTTTCGCGGAGTTGAAGAAAAGAAGTCACTGGAAATTCTCTTAAAAGATGACCGGTTGGGCAAGTTGATTTCCCTGTTTCCTCCTTTACTTCCGTGATTTGGGGTCGGGGAGGGAATAATAACAGTTGTGTAACTATTGTGCTTATTACTAATTTGAATTTTACGTCTTTTATCACTAATCTCTTGGTTACTACTAGCAGTCCTTTAAGTTTCAGAGATCTGAAAATATGATTTTTAAAAACTATTAAAGATTTCTCTGCTTACTTGTTTCATTTTTTTTTTCTCATTCTGTATGCCTAAGAAACTAAAAGTTCTCTAACAAAAACAGTTTTCATCTGAAAACTTATTGTCTTAGGCTGTTAATTGCATCTAACTTCAAAAGAATGATGATTTTGTTGCTGCTGTTGGTCCCTCGGGAGTGTCACATGTCTAACAGAACAGAAAGATAAATGTCCCTTTAGCAAAGCCCTTTATTGTTTTGACATGGCAACACAATTTACAAAAAGTCTATAAAAATAGTACAGTTCCTTTCTGGTGAAACCTAGGGTAGCTATAGTTCTATTGTAAATCAAGCCAACATACATATTTTTCAGAAGAAATGCTGTTGCAGTTTATAGGGCACGTTCTATTCTCAGTTGAAGCGGTGAAAACCTTAGTTGATAATACACAACGAAAGTGGGGATTTTGGTCTGTGCTACGGATTTGTCATACTTGGGTAGATCAGAAACTCAAAACTATTGATAATTATATTTAAATTTACCTTAACTTCTCCCTGCTGTTTATTTCTCTACAGATATTGAGAAGCTTTGCACATTTAGTCAAAGGTTTCCTCTCCCATCCATGTATCGTATACTGGTGTGGAAGGTGCTTTTAGGTATGAAACATAATGTCTGTGATCTTGTATAGAAATAAATTGTACGAAGGTGTGCTCTTTAGAGGGTTAGGGATGGGGATTATACTGTACTGCTTTGTGTACTGATAGTATGTTCAGCCTATTTTTGTGCCCATCTATGATGCACAACGATTATTATAAAGCAATATTTCACATACAGTTTTTGGGAACCTTTGCTGAAGTGTACCTAGAAGTATATCTCTGTATTTAACTTTGTAATACTATCCAGGCAAATGTGTAAAATAGACTTAAAGGGTGGATTATAAGTCACTGGTATCTGGTAAGATACACAGTTCTGTTCCTGAAGTAACAGACAATTAATGGGCAAGTAAAGCCATGATAGAAAAACTGGGCAAGGTATGGAATGGATGTTTATTCTGAAGGAAAGCTTTGTCTTCTAGAAAAATCTTGGTTTCTTCTGGTTTTTTGGTTTTTTGGGGTTTTTTTTTTTTTTTTTTTTGCTTCTGGCTTTTCAATGGCATAAGCCATTTAAAAGTTATGAGGACAGAGACAAATTACCTGAAAAGCATAGAACCTGAAGCCCATAAAAAACCCAGAAATAAATTCAATTTTCTTATCAAGTGCATTAGTCGGATGATAAATACAAGGGTACTTGTATTTACACACATTTCCCCCCCCCAATTTTCTACAGTTTGAAGAGAGGATTCATACTCCTGGTTATTTGGATTTGTAAGCCTTTTTTAGGGAGTGAGGGGGAGAGGTAGTAAATGAACATTTTGTGGAAGGTGAACTAATTATAAAAACTGAAGTTCCTGGCATGGATCATTGAACTGGCAGAGTAATCCTACCTGATAAAAGCATTTGCTGCTAGAGTACTAATTCTAGGATGAAAAAGATTCTTGTATCCTGTGCCCTAGTGAAGTACTCAGCATCCTTGAAATAGTACTAGTAGGAAATGTAGAATAGGATATTTGGCAGATGACTTAATACAAGCTCCTTCAGCCAAAATAGTGATAGCAAAATACAGTCTCATGGCAAACTTGTATCTCACTGCAGTCAGTGGTGTATGTTTGACTGTTTGGGTGATTTGTGAGTGATGTGGTATAGACTTTCCGATGTAACTACATGAAAATTGACATTATTTTTAAAAATGATTTTGTATCTTAAATGCAAAATGATTTATTTCAAGTATGCACACTGTCATTCTGTATGCTCACTGGGTGAACAGAGGTGCAAGGACCTGTCTTGTGCTGCATCTCAATGTCAGAAGCTAACATTCAGAATGGAAATGAAAAATTGGAACAACTGCCCTGTTCGTTTCTGTTGGGAGGTGCCACATCTCCTCTAAGTAGCATGAATAGTTTAACAAAAGGGGTTCTGTCCTGTCAGCAGAATTATCTCAGGGACATACAAGGCTTGATGCTGTCCTAGGTTGCCAGGTGTGTCAGTGATGTTCCTGTTAATGTCCTGTTCAAGTGTGACTCATGATGATTTCTAGACATCCCTGTATTGTTTAAGCTGCTTTTCCATCTGTTTGCCTGAGGTAGTCTTCTGAATTTGAGGAAAGCAGTTGGCAGTATGTACACAGAAAGTCATGGTGTCGACTCTGGTTTTGCATAATGTGAAAAATGTCTTGCTCTGTCCCAGCTTTTGAAGTGCAGACAGGTTTGCAGTTGGAAAAGAAAAGATAATAATCTTTTGTCTGTTGTTCTTATTACTAAAACTCAGCCATTTCTTGGTTTAGCACCAGGCAGGATCTTATTTTTTGTCAATGAGAGATAAAACAATAGGACTGAATTTTGGGGAATACTTAGCTCTCATGGGCTTCTACAAGGGGAAATGTTCTGCTTCACTAGTGATAGAGAAGTTGTAACCCTTTTTTTCCTCTGGTGTAAGATCATATTTCTGTTGAAGCCTGTGACTGTTTTGTTGTGCATGGCAAGTTTGAGTCTCGAGTGAGGGGAGGGATTGAGTGAAAAGTTAAGCATCTCTTCTAGAGACTGTAAACGGCCCAATTTTCTCTGCCTCACCACTCAGGGCTTTTTTTTCCTTTTCATTATTTTTCCTCTTAGAAAACTAGATAAAATATTGATGTTATGCTAAAAAACTAAAAAAACCCCAAAACCAAACCCAGAACTTGCCTAGTGCTTAGGTTGAATTTCAAGCATACCACCGATATGATTGATTTTGCCTCTGAATGTTGTTTTAGAGAGGATTAATCTCTATGTTACAGTGAGTAAAGAATTTTCAGGCAGAGATCTAACAGCAAATTGAGTAATACTGAAATGTACAGAATCTTTGCATTAGTTAATTGGATGTGTATATTTTTCTGGTCATCTCATATATATATATATATATATATATAATCTCATTCTGTATCTACTTGATATCTAACAAGATTCATGATATAAAAATGAAGGTGGCTAGGAAGAGTGAACTAATGACATAATTTTTCATCTATCCCACCGATGACATTTCTTCTCAGCACACCCATGCAGTGTACAAAAGAGTTAGCATTCATTTGCTGAAAACCTTGTAGAACTTGAGAAACAATTGTGTAAGGGTACTAATACTCCATTAGCATTACATTTGGTTTTATGAGTCTAGGTCATTGTAGGTCCATTGACATCCAAATTTGTAGAATTTTTTTCTCTGTATTCTCTGACCAAGTTTATAAACCAACTGCAGTGCCAGGTCCTACATTTCTGTAGGCTGGAGTTGAAGTAGGAATTGAATTCAGGCAGGTCTCTGGGAAAGTCAATTTGAATGCTCCTTTTTTCTCTTTACAGTGGCTTATCTTTTTCTTTTTCTTTCTTCCCCTCTCCCTACTGAAGGAATTATTCCACCTCACCACAAGTCTCATGCTTTGGTGATGAAGTACCGGAAGGAGCAGTACTGGGATATACACCACGCTCTTCGTGTAATTCGGTTTATCAATGATTCTACCCCACAGGTAGACGTTTTCCTTCGCATACATCAGCTGGAATCAGGAAAATTGCCTCGAAACTTGGCTTTTCCATTGGTCAGTTGTCATTTTAACAGTATTTTCAATACAGTATTTTATTTACCTTCAGACTATAAACCTGTGAGAAAGTGAGCTGCAAGCAGCCCCCCAAATGCACATAGATACAAGTGAGTGGAAAACAGGGAAGTACTAGTATAAAAGAAGGGATTTTACTCAAAGTGCTTTTCTCTTTCTTCCCCCGAGTACTTATATAAGATTTTATGCCTTAAAATCTTTTATGTATTTTGACTGCTATGTTTCTAGCCTTTTGTATGCTTTATTTTCTTTATAGCACAGAAGCCAAAATGACATAATTTTATTGGAGCTCATAGATCCTTAAATGTTCTGGAACAGGATAATTCAGAGCCAGTTACGAGCAGTGATTTGTAGCAAATTACATCATATTTTTAAATTATTTATTTTTCAATCTGGATTCGCTGTACTAATCTCCTTTTTCTGATAGTCTGAACTGATCCAGGCTTTTCTCAGGTAACACTTGTACTCTGTAGTTTACAGGGTACTCCTGTGGTTAAGCAAGTCTGTGTTCTGATAAGACTGTAGGGCGATGATAAAACACAATGTGTGGGTGTTCTCTATAAGCCTCAATGAAAGAGGACGTCATGAAAGGAACAATGGGACTTTCTGAAGTGGATTTTATCCTGTATTTAATATTAATTTATGCCTGTTCACTTTGGCCCAGTTTGTTTATTTTAATGTGTAGTAACAAAATTTGACATAGGAATTTTAAACAGAGTAGTTAAACATAAATGTAACATGGAAAATCAGTAATATTTTGGACAGGAGGATTGTATGCAGCGTTTTCTTCTTGTTGGAGGGAGAGTGCTTTTGTGCCATTATCATTGCCCAGGAACATGGCCATCCTGCAAATTTCCTATGGAGAATATTCCTTGATCTTGGCATGTGACACAGTGGGTTGAAGAGTCATCCCTTCTAGAGCAGCATCAATTTCTAGACAGGTGTTTTATCAGTGCATTGTAGAGTACTAGCCACTCTTTGTACTGACATGGGGTTTAATGGATTTGGTGTTCAGCAGATCCACAGTGATTAGTATTGGAACTTTGGTTTGTTTTGATGCCGAAAGCATTTGTTCTCTTTTTATGCCAGCCTGTTTTCAGTGCAGCCACAGTCACCTTCAACTTCTAAGAGATTACTGCGGGGTAGTGGTGAGATGTTTTATGGTGGAGAAGAGGGAGTATAAAGATAGTATTGAATTGGTCTAAATATTTTAAAATGGTTGAGTCACAAATCACAGAAGTTCTGTTCAGCATAGGGTTTAAGTAGGGATACGTGTGTATTGCAGCAGTTTATGTAGCAGAGTCGTATCCAGGTCGTATTTAGCCCATCCCTGTGTGATGCATGAGTTGTGATCTGTGCAGAAGGCTGTGATACTCTAGTTAACTGTTACTGATGGATGTTAACGGTAGATTCAACTGTTGATATATATCTGGCTTGTTACCCAGCCTCCTAATGTAGTCAGCACTGCCTGCCTAAGAAAGAGTGTAAAACATGGGGCAAATACAAAGCCTCTCCTTGTGCATCGTCCCTGTTTAGAGACTTCCTGAGACAGCTTGTTGGCGTGAGGTCTGGTTGGTTTAGAGTTAGCTTGCCTCCATCCACACACCCTTTGTGCAGTCAATGCCATGTTAGCTGGTTTAAGCACGCTGATACTTCTGCTGGGATAGTGTATCTGCTGGGGAAAAGAGCATGACACGCCCATCACATGCTTCTGGTCATGTGTTGTTTGGAATGAGATCTCATCACCTGAAAAATATATTTTTTGCCAGTAGGAAGATGCTTATCTCGAGCCAAATAATTTTTTTTGTAATTTGAAGGTAGGCATAGAGCTCATGGCTGTGTTGTTTGGTTATTTTTCAATTACTAGCATTGATGGCAAGGGTATTTGAAGGTCCTTTTTGGCCTTTAGCAAAAAAACAGGATGAAAACTTCTGTTGCTACACAGGATAAAAATGTGAGGCATAGAAGTAGGATTATTGCTGCCTGGTTAAGATGTAATATCTCATTTGAGAATATATGAGAACTTTAAATTAGAGTTGTTCCAAACTTGTGTTGTATGTTTTGGTTTTCAAACAAATACAAGCCTTATTTATTCTGTTTGAATAGGTATCTGTCACCATAATTCAGCTGGTGTCCAGTGTTTTATTTATGAGTGTCAGAACGCTCTTCCTGCATGTAGATTTGAGTCTGTTTTCCCAAAGAGCAGGGAAGGGGAATATTGAGAATAATTTAAATCAGATAGTCCAGTGCTTCTGTGTAGTTAGTTCACTTTTTTCCTTTATTTTCCAGGAACCTGAGGATGAAGTGTTTCTTGCTATTGCTAAGGCAATGGAGGAAATGGTGGAGGATCCTATAGAATGCTACTGGCTTGTTAGTTGCTTTGTGAATCAGCTAAATGACAAGCACAAAGATTCATTACAGCAACTGGTAAGGAAAAAATATACTTTTTTTGTTTGTTTGCTTTTTTGTTTGCTTAGAGAGTTGTAAAGGAGAAATCACAGAATTGCAGAACATTAGAAGTTGGAAGGGACCTCGAGAGATCATTAAGTCCAACACCCCTGCCAGAGCAGGAAAAAGGCAATCACATAAAAAGTATGGGTGCTGAGCACTTTGGAAGTCACAATGTATGGAGAAACCTGGAGGTCAGAGGTGATGTCCTTGGATTCTGTTCCACCAGCTGTTACAAGAAAACGGGAGGAGTGCCTTTTGCATTGCTGTTGTGTGGTTTTGTTCTGATGAAACATTAGAAATTGGTTTTGTTTGCTACTTTGTGGTTTTCAATTCCATCTTTCCTAGGGTAGGTAGAGGTTACATTGCAACTAGTTGAATGATATTTCTCACAAATTGGGCATTTAGGAATTTATTTTAAACAATTAAAGATGTGAGAAAGTTAGAAGCTCTTGATGACAGCTACTTTTTAGTCTGCATCTCTGGCATCCATGCGCTGCTCACTGGATGATAGACAAAGCACAATTGCTTTGCTTTTTAAACGGAGCAGGGATGCTACATCTTCAGAAAAGCAATGTTGCAAATTAAGTTGTACAAAAAAGTAGAATAGAGTTATTTTGGTACTAATTTAAATGTTCTCATTAATTTTTAGTATCTTGCTGGTTTATAAAATTTAAATTTGATTGTAAAGAAAATGCATGCTTATACAAATTTGCTTGGTTATACAAAAGCTTTTTTCATTCTTCCAATTATCTGAAGAAGTAAAGAACCTTTTAGTTAGCAATAGTCACTGAGATGAAAGTATCTGAGTGCCTGTGCACCAGTGGTCACCAAATGAAAATTCATTGCAGAAAATGACACATGGCCTTTGTTGTTCTTTTGGAACTAAGAAATACTTTTTAAACTTTTCCTCCTATGGCTGGAAGCGATTTATTAGATGATGCCATTTTTTGTATTTCTGTTTGAGGGACAGAGGAGAGGTTTTAGAGAAAGTATGTACTCTCGCTACCTAGGGTGTGCCAGGGGTGTCCCTCCTTAAGTTGTGTTTTAACATGAACATTGTACCAAGCCTCTGGATGTTAGAATTCGGACAAAGGAAGGGGCTGCTTTTTTCTCCCTTGACATCTGAAATAATTGGACACTTAGCTAATAATATCAAGAATATGAAGGTACTCCTGAATTTATGAAAACACGAATTGTGTTACACTAGGATTTAAAATAAAGGAGAATTATCCACATTTTAAAATATGTTGGTTTTTTTTAATGCTTTGGATTTTTAAACATGAAATCAATGTCCAGCTTTTAATATATTGTATGTGGATTTGCCCTCAGAACTTATTTTCTGGGTTTTGCTGTGTAGATTCTCGGTTTAGATTTTATTTTTTTTTATATGTGCTAAAATGATTAGATTTGAGGAGAGTGAAACTCAATTTTACTTGTGAAGGTTGCAGTAATTAGTGCAGATTTAATCCCTGCTCTGCCTTAAGCTCTCAAACAACTCCTTGCATTGGGGAATACTGTATATATAGAAAGTTCTGCTAGTGGTCAGCAATTTAAGGAACCTGCAGTTTAGTAAAGTACTTAATTAGCTAATTGCAAAACTGAATAACACTTGTGTTTTGTCACATCATGTTTTTGTTAAAATAATGCAAGTTCATTATTTTAACATGTCATCATATGCCAATTTATTTACTTATTAAGACACATCTTGTCTTACGGTGCGTGTTAGCTGTGGAGAGCGCTCTGATGCGAGTTAGCTAAAATTTCACAATTTCTTTCTCAGCCAAAACTTCTGGAGCAGTATTTGAACATTGAAGATAACAGACTCCTGATGCATCTGAAAGCATGTGCTGCAATAAGCAAACTCCCTTATGATCTTTGGTTTAAAAAGTGTTTTGCAGGCTGTTTACCTGAGTCCAGTTTACAGAGGCAAGTTTTCTTTTATTTTTCTGTTTGTAATTACACAGTAATTTAAGCATTTTTCTCATCACTAGCAGACAAAGAACTTTCTTTTTATCTGTAAGATTATGGCATTAACTTCATTGTTGCCTTGGGAATGGTAAAGTTGGATTCTACTTGTTACTGATGCAAGATAATATATGTGTGATCATTTCTCTCATTGAAATTAAGAAAAGATGGAGTTAAATATAGTGGCTGATTCTGTTAGGTACGTAATGCCTCCTAGGATTTCAAACTCCAAATCCCCTCTTAGTGACACATAACTGAATGGTACTTAGTTCTCGGGCTTTTTAACCAAAATACTTCCTTAGGGAGTTATTACAATTCTGTATTATCACTAGATGAAAAAGATTTTGGGAACATGTACCAGATCTATCCGAGATACAATTAAATTTCTCCATAGTTACCTCCACAGGGCTGCATTTTGGATTTGTCCAGAAAACATACGTTGATAACAGGGATGTTTTAGTTGCTCAGTCAAGATTTTTTTCTGCTCCTAAGCCAGTAGGTTCAAGGTGCACAAAAAAAGTGGAAGGGACAGTGGTACAACTGACCCGGACTGATGAAGGGGTGTTCCATACCACATGTCACCATGCTCAGCAGTAAAATCAGAGTGCAGGTTGGTGGGGGGCTGGCACTGCTCAGGGGCTAGCTGGGCATCAGTCAGTTGGTAGTGAGCAGTTGTTTTCACTTTTTCTCTTCTGGGTTTTATTTTCCTCTCTCTTTGCTATTTTTTTCCTCTTTTCCTTACAGTTTTTAAAAAAATAATATTAAACTTTTTATCTCAACACACGATTTTTTTTCACTTTTGCTGTTGCAATTCTTCCCCTGGCCGACTGAGGGGGGATGATGAGCAGCTGAATGGTGCCTAGATGCTGACTGGGGTTAAACAAGGACAAAATGTGTTTTAGAAAGTACTAGAGCAGGTTGAGTACTACAGCGTTAACAAAATGGTGCGTTACATCAGGATTCTAGAATTAGAAATAGGTTGCCCAGCTTTTAAAAGAAGGAAATCCATGTGCATGGTACTTCACTGAAGGCCTTTGAAATGAGGCTTGTGTGATCCCTCTGGCTCTGCTGCCTGAGAGCTGTTGGAAAGTGGAGCATTCAGTTCAAGCTAGATGTGGAGAAGCCTGTCATCCTTTCTGCATTAACAAGAGTGGCTAATAGAGGAGCAGGAGGTGGCACAAAGAAAACGATGATTTCATTTTCAGCTGCCTGAAAATTTGAGAAATAACAAGGTTCAAGTTATTGGGAAAGTTTTACTCCAACACCTCCAGGATTTCCCTGACTACCAAAGGAACCTAGCGTGGAAACAGAGCGCTTTGTCAAATGCTCTGTATTAAATGCTGTGTCGTGCTAAAGTTGGTGGCAATCTGAACAGTAAAGGGCATCCTGCCAGTGTGTCTGGTACCTCACATTTCTTGAAGGAATGTGGGAAATGACTTTTTAAAAAAAGATGTTTTAGTTGCCCTTAGGAAAATAAGGAGTGTTTAGGAAATGAGCTATAAGATTAGAAATTATAATCTTCTTGTGCCATGGTTTTTTTGAGGTTCTTTATGTTTTACTGTTGGTAAGGAATGTGTCTGAGAGAAAACAATGTCTTGAACCAAAACTGAAGGATTTGGTTGGAAACCTTTGGGTATTGTGCTGTGGGCAGTGTGGGAGTTGTTAACGTGGTAAGTTCTTCTCACCAAGCATCTAACAGACTCCAAAATAGTCATCTCTGCATAGTGCTTGTGTGTGATGTGGTGGTTAAAAGCTTGTACTACTTCTAAGATGTAAGCATGTAGAAAATTGTTACATCTTAAAAACAACTGAGCATGCCAGAAGATTGAGAGAGGTGGTTTTGCCTCTCTTCTCTAGTGAGACCTCACCTGGAGTAGTGTGTCCAGCTCTGGAGCCCTCAGCACAAGAAGGACATGGACCTTCAATATGAGAGGGTGGTAGATCACAGGAACAGGTTGCCCAGAGAGGTAGTGGAGGCCCCATACCTGGAGATATTCAAGTTCAGGCTTGATGGGGCTCTGAGCAACCTGATCTAGTGATGTCCCTGCTTATTGCAGGGGGATTCACATTTGCATTTGTAGGTTACTTCCAGCAGATAAGGATTGTCCTGGTGTCATTGTGCTTTTTCTCTGTGAAACTCAGTGCAGTTCGTCAGTAAGTGACTGCTTTACTTGGGACTTGCCAGTCTCTTCAGGCCTTTTTTTTTTTCCTGTAAGTGTCTGTGATCTGAAACAGTCTGTGCAAACTACTGCACTAGCAACCTCCTCACATGTCTCCACAGAATCACACGGAATGACTAGGTTGGAAAATACCTTTAATATCATCGAGTCCAACTGTACTGCTCCTCTCCTAAACCATATCCCTGAGCACCTCACCTGCCTCTCTGTTAAATACACCCAGGGATAGTGACTCAGCCACCTCCCTGGGCAGCCTGTTCCACACCCCAACAACTCTTTCAGTGAAGAATTTCTTCCTAACATCTAACCTGAACCTGCCCTGGCGCAGCTTGAGGCCTTTTCCGCTTGTCCTATCACTTGTCACTTGGCTGAAACACATTGCCCACCTCCCTACAACCTCCATCCACAGCCTTTCCATTGTCCACTGAGTCACCTTGTCATAGAAGGTGATCAGGTTAGTTTGACAGGATCTGCCTTTTGTAAATCTGCCTTTTTGCAGATATCTGCCCCTTCTTCCAAAGCTCATAGACTTTCCTCTTTTTTTCTGATATCCGCCCAGATCTCTCCACTCACCCAGGCTGTTTTTCTTCCTTGCTGGCTCCTTTCCTGGCAC
>VXBZ01012278.1:100653-132589 GCA_013399135.1 Heliornis fulica
CACTCCAGGAACCTGCTAGACTGTTTCCTCTCTGACATATTGTACTTCCAGAAGACATCCAGACTCATCAGCCTCCTCCCCCTGGCTGGGTGGTCAATAGCAGACTCCCACCACGATATCTGCATGATCACGTGCTCCTCTGATTTTTAACCACAGACCCTCAACCCTGTTGTCACCATAATCAAGCTCAAGGCTGTCAAAACACTCTCTGACCAGAGGACTACCCCACCTCCTCTCCTTCCCTGCCTGTCCCTCCTGAAGAGTTTGTAACCAGCCTTAGCAGCACTCTGGTTGTGTGAATCATCCCACCATGTTTCTGTGATGGTGACTACATCGTTGTCTCCTTGTCTTACAAGGACTTGTAGCTCCTCTGGCTTGTTGGCCATGCTGTGTGCATTGGTGTAGATGCACCTCAGCTGGGCTGTTGATCTTGCTGTGCCCCTAAGGGGAATAGTCTTCCTTCCCACATGACTGCTTCCTGAGTTTCCTAACCCATCAGTGATCGCTACAGCTCTGCTCAGAGCTGAAGTACTATCACCCACTTCCCCTAAGGTGTTGCCAGCACCCTCTGTGCTGGCAACAAAGACACTGGAGTGCCATTCCCAGGCTCTTCTCTGTCAAACCTGTTTTTGTCCCTCTCCCTCTTTGCATCTAGTTTAAAGCTCTGTTAATGAGCCCTGCCAACTTCTTTGAGATTATCCTTTTGCCCATGAGGGCAAGTGCTCTCCATCTGCAGACAGCAAGCTTGTTGATGTACAGGCTAGCCCATTGTCAACCTAAAACTTTGCTCCTCACACCAGGTTTGGAGCCAGGTATTTATCTCCTGGTTCTTCTTGTTCCATCCCTCATCATTCCCTGTCATTGGAATGACAGAGGAGAATACTATCTGTGCCCCTGATCCCTTTACCATTTGATCCAGGACCTTGAAATCCTTTTTTAATTGCCCTCAGTTTTCTTCTATGGATTTCATTACTTCCAACTTGAAAAATTGAAAGAGGATAATGATCCATGAGCCTGACCAAGGTTGGAATCTTTTCGTTACATCTCTATCAGAGGCTCCAGGTAGGCAGCAGACTTCCCTATGTAGCAGGGCCCAGGCCTGTGGATGGGGCCTTCTGATCCCTTCTTAAGGGAGTCCCCTAAGGCAATGACTGGTCTTCTCTTTTTAACAGAGGCCCTTTTGATGGTCTGCTTAGGGGTTCTTAACCTAGGGAATGTTTCTAGGCTGAGAGACCCTTGCAGGAGATAGTTTCATTTAGAGCTCCCATGATTAAATTTTGCTACTAGGTCTTGTGGCTGAGACCTAGAGCCAAGAGGAATTTGCATCTGAGCAGTTTTGCTATTGGAAGATTTGGTTGTTTGTTTTAATTGAACATTTTACAGAGCTGTGTCATCTTGACAGTGTAAAAGAAAAATCTAGATGAAGGGTTTTTATTTCTTATTTTGCCTATCTCAGAATCTTTAGTTTCAAGCTTCTACCATTTTAATTCTGTTTATTTGTATAAAATATTTTCTCTAGTTAGTGTATTGCTTAGCATTCTCATATATCTCATATACTGTTATGCCTTACTGAAATAGATTATTTTGATGACCCAAAGTTTTTAAAATATTTTTTTCACCACAGAAAAGGTCAAAATATTGTATTTTTGTATCACACTGGAGTAAAAACAAATTTCAGTGTTAGTACTTTGGACGGCACAACAATCCCTTTCCTCAGCAGTTCTTGTGGGAGCATGATAAAAGTGTGCTTTTTCTTGCCAGTTTGGGTTTCTGAATTATTCAGTTGTAATCTTAATGGCCTCATTTGCTAAGGAAATAACATACTTCATGGGTAGCATGTGACAGATGAACTTAATTAATGCTTGGAGATTCAGCTTGGATTAGAACCTAGGGGCCCGAATGCTTATCTGAAATGTATCCAAATGGCAGGGTTGGAACTGCCAAGAATTGAAAACAGGACTCAAATTCTCCTGTGAGTTTTACTTACTTTTTTTATCAAGTGAGAGATGATCTGAGCTTAGTCTTTTATGATTTAGCTTATGATTTAGTACTGTGTTTCTTAGAGAGGTTGCTTGCTTTCTATAAATTTTAGTTGTCTCTGCCAGGCAGTTAAATTTAAATTTCTTTTTTTTTTTCCTCTAAGCTGTACAAGATTTGTATATGCTATGTAGAAATTTCACCCAGTAATGGTGAGGTGAAGTTGCATAGTACCAGCTTTACTCCTGACAAGCGTTGTCATTCAGTATAAACACTGTTTTGTAGCCCTAGTTATACCATGGGTAAAAGTTCTGCATCAGTTTAAATTGGCTTGGAAAATGTTTATAGATAGGTTTCATGTAGAGAGTTTTCCTTTGAACTTGGGCAGTCTCTCTGCTTACCCTAATACACTTGACACGTTATGCAACAAGCTGCTTAAACTTCTTACAGGTGCCACATGGGTAAAAGAGAGCCTGGCTTTTTCATAGGCACTGTATCCTTGGGTGCTGTATCCCCTTGGGAATATAGACAGGGGCCTTCCTGGAGCCTGAACCGGCCGCTAGCATGGACTCAGACAGCAAGGCTTACAGGTCTCTAAAACAGGGAGAACGCTGGATGACACCCTTGTGTTTATACTCACCGCTGCCCCATTTGCTTCATTTCTGCAACAGCTTATCTGGTCATCTGTTCAGGAAGCCCCATGTGTGGAGAGCTTTTGAATGGCCATGTGTGGGCCCTCAGCCGTGAGAGCACCGTGTCCCCAATGTGGCTTCAGCTCTATAGGCAAAATGCCACCGTGGCTGCCAGTTTATTCCAGCGCTGTCGCCCCAGATGATGCAGCTACAACAGCAGTAGCACAGCTTTGCAGATGTAATTGTGAATAAGCCAGGCATTTTATATGGCCTGACGTTGCCAGTCATGTACCATGCCCCTGACTAATGCTGTTTGTGTTCTGCTCTGAAGGCTGGGCATGAATAGGACTGTAATAGCTGGTGGGGTGCTGTTACCAGACACTGGTTACTTGCTTGTGGCAAAGTATTTGGTAGTTCTCCTGAAACCTCGTGACTTCCAAACTGGTACTACCTCGTGTATTGTTATATGGCTTCTGTGGTTTTACATCTGTGATCTCTGTTTCCTGCTTAAATTATGTCTAGTTGTACAAAAATAAGTCACTTGTTAGCAGAACCAACAGAAATGTGAAAAAGGCTTGAAACTTACTGTGGTGTGGGAGAGCCCAAGTATGTGTGTGTGGGCTACTACTGTAGAGAAACTTCAGTAGGTTTGCCTTTGTCTAAGTAATTTGGGGAGGTGTGAAAACAGCATCAGAAGAGTTTTGTGAGTAGTAGGTTAAAAAAACTGACAATGAATTGACTTGAGACCCAGTGTGAAAATTAAGTGCTGTGTAACAGCAGCCACATTTCCAGGCTGAGCAGCCCCAGCTCTCACAGCCGTTCCTCACCCGAGAGGTGCTCCAGTCCTGCAGTGACCTCACGGCTCCAGTCCCTTAGCCCTCTCGTGGCTCCACACTACTGCCAGCAATGGTAGTGTGGTACCTACTCCTCCTTCAGTTGTCAGAGTTCCTGTTAGGCCTGTGCTGTGTTCTCCTGGCACTGCAGGCTAAAGGGCAAGCTCTTTTGAGAGAGAAGGTTATATGGAAATTGAGTTGTCGGTGGAAGATGCACACCCATAGATCTGAGTTGATATATGGGCTGCAGATGTTTCCCAGTTAGCGTGATGTGTTTGGAGGTGTTGGAGCACAGCATGTGAACTTTGTCCCCCATGTTTTTATTTGGAAGGAGAAACTCTGTTAACAAGTGCCCAGAAGGAGCAAGAGCAGTAATCCTCAGAAAGACTTTCTGACACAGCTCTTAAAATTCAAGAACTAAAAATAATGCAGTCCCATAAAAGCTGCCATCTGACAGATGGTTTCACACTGGTTTTGGATACTCTTTTCATCCCGAGTCTGTTGAGCTGGGCCTGAGGAGAGATGCTGGCGGAATTGTTGCAGGCTGTTCTGGTAGTGTGGATTCCTTTTAGCATTAGTCAGAGTTCTGTTGCTGAAGAACTTGCAGCCTTTGGAGCCTGTCCTTCAGAGTTAGTTAAAGTTGTCAGGTTGGAGTGCTTAGGTAACTTGAGTCAGTGCACAGACTATTGGATTGAAAGACTTAATGGGTCTTCCTTGTGTCTAATTTAAACTTTGTGGATTATATCCTGCTAATATTCGTGTCTCATACTGCAACAACCTGAAATGTTTAGCTTCTTGAGATGTACTAGTTTGGTATTACATCCTTCTGAATTTTCAGCTGCTTAATTGTGTAAAGAGTTTCTCTACTAGGCATGCTAATAAAATGTGTTTCCCTGTTAGCACTAGAAGAGATCCTCACCTTTGCTGTACACTGTAGGGAAGTTGTCAACAGGTCAGGCTATTAAATATTTGCTTTTTCTTTATTTGAGTTTGTAAACAGTTCAATTTCTAAACAGGGACAGACCATATCAATACGTTACTGCTCTCTGTCTCTCTTCTCTGTACTGATTTAGGAACTGATAAAATGTCCTTTACTTGCCCTGGACTGAATAATTCAGTACACTGCTGTTGTTACAATAAAATGGTTTGGAAAAAAGGGATTGTACAAAGACTGTTCTAGCAGACAAATATGCAGATAAGCACTATGATAATGTTTAGAGATTAATTTTTTTTAATTCCCCTCCCCCTGTAGAGTTTGGGACAAAGTCATTAGTGGGTCCTGCAAGATTCTTGTTTTTGTTGCTGTGGAGATATTACTGACATTTAAAATGAAGATAATAGCACTGAATACTGCAGAGAAAATCACGCAGTTTTTGGAACATGTAAGTACTCTGTTGTGCTTTGCATTACTGTTTATGGTAACTCCTTACAGGGTTGGTTTCTTGCACCTTTTTTACTCCTTGCCCAAGGTGAGTCTATAGACTGACTTTTGGTTTTCTATTGATGGGATCTTGAACCTGACCCAGAATTTTCCTTCCGTGAGTACTAACAGGCATCACGGCAGGGTTGTAGGATCCCAGTGTACCCTAGGTCAGTTAGATCAGATAAATTTGTGGTCATGGATGGCCAGTGTAAGCTCTGCCTGATGTGTGAGGTGCCTGGGTGGTCTGCTTTTTGGCTAAAAGCTGGAGGTAATATGGTGCATGTAGGATGAGGGCTGATAGGGCAGGGAGATGGGATTCCAGTTTGCTTTCTTCTTTATAAAGAGATAAAAGTCTAAGCAGACATGTACAAAACTTTGTTTTAAACAAACTTGTACCAATAACTCACTCTGACAAAGCATCTTGCCCTGATTTGTTTTTGTAGATTCCTCAAGATAACACTGATGCTATTGTCAGCAAAGCTGTTGATCTGTGGCGCACACACTGTGGGACTCCAGCGCACTCAGTCTGACAACTTTTCTTCGCTTAAGATGGTTTGGGATTAAAAAAAGACATTTGAAAAGATATTTTACCACTCTTCCCCCATCCTGGGGTGGGGTTTTTTCATCACCTTTTCTAGGTCAAGATGCTATTAAAGCAGGTAATTAGCATAGTGATCGATATGTAGATATTTTTCAATAAATGCAGATGGAAGAAAGATACCTACAGGCGGTGTGATCATGTCCAGAGTGTTTGTTGGCCAGCCAGCTACAGTGGGCTCATTGCACAGTGAGCAGTGAGGGGAACTAAATATAACTCTTGAAGCAAGGTAAATTAAAGTTCTAATTTTAAAATGTTTTTGCATGCCAGTTTACCTTGATCTAACTAGTTACTACTTGGAGGTGTATTTAAGGTGAATTTATTAAATGCTAGTCTGCTGGAATGCTTTGGTGGAAAAAGCATGTATTTTCCAGAAATGTAAATGTACTCACTAACACTGTAAATTTTCAGATAAATCTTCCAGCAGAGGCATTGCAATTTTGAGGTAGAGGATGTCATAGTGACCGGGGGGACATGCTTTCTGAAGTGTTTTAACACACTTTCTTTTTATCTGTCAGCCAGCTCTCTGTGGCTGTAATTCCTTTGTTCTTCATGGAAGATGGTCTAGAAAGGTGGGTCTGTACTATCCTGAAATGTAGCTTTGGGCAGGTACGAAGATCAGTGGGATGAGTCAGTGTGACTCAGAATGACAGGGCAGTAATAAACCATTTCTCTGTTGAATGCTTGGCTCAGAGTTGTTGTGATTTGATTCTTGTTTGGTTTAGATTTCAAAATTAAATAGTAATACTGACATGTAATTCATGACATAAGTAAAAGTAGAGTGATTAGTCATAGATAGAAATTGCTGGAAAACCGATCCTTTTCTTGTAAAGTGTAAAATTCCATTTCTGCCTTGCATAGGCCAGGGAATTGTATATAAAAATGTGTTGCTTAGCTGTTGGTTGACCCAAATGGATGCTTATTATGCCAGTATACCTTTTGCTTTAACCAGGTCAGCTTCACCTCCCAGCATGTTGGGAAGCTTGGGGAAGCACAGAGCCGAGGTCACGCGTAATAACCTCGTCAGGCTGTTTATGCTGGCTTCTGAGGTGCTGCTGTCAGCGATCCTGAGGTCAGGAAGGCTGTGGCTGTGACTGCTTGGGATGCCGTTGTTGTGTTGGCGTGGTAGTGTAATCCCTTAGTGCACTTGAGGTGGGAGCTTGCTTGTCCAGTGTAGGCACGGGAGTTGGACAGCGGGGGTAGGAAGGAGCGGCCGCACTCTGCGAGTACCAGCACCGTGTCCGGTAAGGTGCCACACACAGCTCTTAGGGAGCGGCTGCGGGGGCAGCCTGAGAGATAGATCTCCTGCCCCAACGATTTCCCTTTTACTCACAGGGCCCCCGAAGTTCCGTACGCATTATTCAGGCCTCCGTGCTGCAGAGGAGCGAGTCATGAAAAACCCAGGCACTGGTGGCACTGAAGGTGTTCAGCAGTTCTGGTCCTGAGAGGGACTTGGTAACTTGTACCCCCATCGAGAGATGCTGCAGAGTCACAAGAGTGGCTGAGGGAGGCAGGGAACCTCAGGGGGTACATCCAACCCCTCTCATTCAAGCAGGGCCACCTAAAGCTGGTTGTCCAGGACTATGCCATGCTTCTTTTGAAGATCTTCAAGGATGGAAACTCTGCTGCCTCTGGGTAACTTGTGCCAGAGTTTGGTCACCCTTGTGGTGAAAATCTCTGTGTTCCCTGTGAGCAACAGCAGTTTTACTTAACCATTTCAGTCGATGTGTGATGCTCAAGTGCTGCTCTGCTTTAGTGTCAGCTGAAGTTTGTGTGCAGCTTTTCCAGTTTATGTACAAGGAAGGAACAGGAGTGTTTCTTTAATGGACTGCATTGTTTATTCTGAAGGAGGGGAGATCTCTGGAGAGTAGATAGTGATTTTACACCATCATCTGGTAGGAGACATTTGTGTTTGTCTTAATGGATCCACTTCCATGCTTTCACTGTGGATTTACGAGGGATACAGTTTGTGCCAAAAACCTACTGAATTCCCCAAAGACTGAAAGCATGAAGCTGGCTAGCTTAATGCCTGGTTCATTTTTGGTGATGTCTGCTCAGTTTAATGTAACACTTTAGCCCGGAGACCCAGGAGAGCAGAACAACAAAAAATGAGCTTTCACCATCCCTGGCATGAATCAGGGTGAGGTTGAGGCAAAGTACCTTTGAAGTCCCTACCTAGGGCAGAGTCCATTGGTTGGGGAGCCTTGGTCTGTGCCTCCAGTGATTGTCATCGGCCCAGAGTTTGGCATTTGTGACCAACAGTTGCTCTTTGATCTCGTGAGCTAAAACACTGGTGTATGTAGTGGCCAAGGAGGTGCTTTTAGTGGGTAGTCCAATCAGTACAAGTTTGGTCATTTATCTGCTGTGGACTACTAGTTCCTCACACGGATTGGAGCTGCACATAGTTGGACTCCTACTGAAGTCTCTGGTGAAGGTAAGGGGCTACCTTTGCTATTGGTTTTGTTAGTTCAGTGCCATTGCAAGGATGGAGTAACCAGTCACCTGATGGTCTTTTTTTTTGGTGAGAAGCTTGAAAATGAGCCATTTTGTCTTTATTTACATTATTTCTCCTTGGCTGGCTTGGCATGTAACTGCTTGCTGCATGCTTGTTTGTTCACGTAGAACTAGCTGCTAAGAGTGAGGTTTGGGTTTGTTTCTGTTGCCTTTTTTCCCCCTTTTTTTCCCATGGAGATAATAGAAACAACACTGAAGCATTTACTTTGGACAGAGAAAGCTCCCCCTCAAGCCTCCCTCCTGCCAAATATCTCCGTGGGCTTTCCAAACAAGAAAAATAAGCTTAATTTGGTCCAGTTCTCCCCTCAAGCATACTTTCTCTCCAGAGGGTTTCAGAGCAGTGCCACATGTCTCCGCTCTCCCATGTTGCATGCGCTTGTTCTTTTCCAGCTGCTGTCCAAATGTGATGGAAACTCCAGATAAGAAAAAATAGTGGCAGATGTCAGCGGGTGATGCTTGAAAAATGATGAGTGATTTGAACTCTAGTCATGGCCCTGCGACTACGGAGAGAAAAGGATGAGAGTATGGAGGCAAAAATGGATGAAATGCAGTAATTCAGGGGCTGGTAAAGTAACAGTGGTATGGGGCAGGTTCCTGTGGGGAGGAGACCAACTTTCATTCCCCATGGGATGGCTTCTGTTGAAGACATTTTTCTAAACACCAGAGCTCCCGACCATGTGGCACAAAATTACTGACCAGCCAAGCTTTCACTCTCTGCTACTTGGGGAGGAATTTTGACTGTCTCCTACCTCGCAGGGCTGACCTCCCCGTGGATGTGAAACGGACGTTAAGTGTGGGTTGTTGTCTCTCATGTCCCATTAATGGGGAATGCTCTAACAGAGTGACTGTGGAGTGCACCCAGCTGCCTGTTGCTTCTCTGGGCCTGCTCTCCCTCCTCGTTCGGAGGGGGTTGTGAAGCTAAAGGTAGCACACATGCTGTTGCTGGGCTGCACACCAGGGCCTGTCTGCTTAATGGAGAATTGATTTTTATCTTGTTTTTGTCCCAGGCTGCCTCTCTTTCCAGCCTAAGGATGGCATTAGATTGCAGGTTGATTGCTACTAATTACATGGACTTTACTGCAGACACACGTCTCTTTCCTTAGGCTGGTTTTATGAAATGCTTCAGTCAAAACACAGGGGCACAGCCCCTGTGCTGAGGCCTCAGTACAGGAGACCGGGCTGTGCTGTCCCGGTCCCTGTGCGACGGAGCCTGACCAGCACTTCTCTATCTAAAGCGTCGGAATTGCCACACGTAACCGAAACTCTGTATAATGCTGCTGTGGGAGCTGCAGCGTGTTATGGGGGAAGGTTGTTTAGGCAGACATTGGGATTGGTTTTTTTTTTCAATCCCAACTCATTTATCCAGACCTCACTGGATGGCTACAGAGCTGTTGGCTGCCCGAATGGAAACATGCACAAACACAGACCGTGAAGAGGTCAGTGCTAACGTACCCAAATGGAAACAAGAGCCCGGTGCTGGAGCTGTGACTGGGATGTGTCACCATTACCAGCAGCGGGAGGGAGCAGGATCTGGGCCTTTCGCTGTAGTGTAGTGGGAAGCCCCGTGTGACTCAAGGGAGGGGACCGGTTACCCACTGCCAGGCCCAGCAAGGCCAGCTGGGTATGTCAGTTGTCTCTCTGAGGTCAGAGTTTTTGTACCACCAGTGACCAAAACTAAACAGCCGTAGCAGAGCTGTTACCTCCCATGCTTTGTGCAGGCGGCGCGCGAGGCTTTGCTGAAGGTACGTGCCCGTTCTTATGAAGAACGTTCTTTCCTCCCCTTTTCACTGCATGGAGGCTGCAGCTTGTCACAACCTCGGATGCTCTGCGGACCCTGAAACCACTCAGGGAAAAGGAGGTGGGGTGTGACTCAGTGAAAAGGTGACGTATCTGTGCTGGTAAGGCCCCTCTGCTGAACAGAGGTGGCACCTCCTGCTTGTACTCAGTGCCATGTTCCCTAACCAGAGGGTGTTGCTGTCCCGTGTTGGGCACAGGCTCGCGCACAGGGAAGGGAGGATGCAGTCTGGAAGTGCTGCATGTTGCCTCTGCTGCCGGCACCGGGCAGAGCGTACCCCGTACTGACAGCGTGGCGGTGTGAGGTGGCTTTAGGCTGTGTGTGACCATTGTGGGCCGTACTGGCCTGGTGGTGGGTGCACCTCCAGCAGCTGCGGCACTGCCGGCACCAAACTGGCTCACAGAGACCACACCAATGGCTCAGCCAATGCGACGCCCCATCGATCTGCTCCGGTGGGCCTCGCTCTCCTGCTCCGCTCCCCGCTGAGGTGCGGGCACGCTGCGGGTGTGCGCTGTGTCGCTGCAACTGCCAGGCTGCAGCGCTGAGCGTGGCCGGCAGTGACAGAAGGGCTGGTGTCCTCGACCGCATCCGTTCGCTACACGGTCAGTCACTGGGACTGAGGGGGATAAAACACACGGGCACAGGAATGCTTTTTTTTGTTTGGTTTTTTTTTTTTTTTAAAGGCCTTTTTTTAAGAAACTGCATACATCAGAGACAAACAATAATTTAAATACCATGCAGTTTCAGTATGTACAAAACCTAGGACATAGAGATCCAGTTTAATTCTTTTCTAGTTATTTACATCATTTTCATACAGCCATAATCTGTTAAATTACAATACTGGAAGAGCACATGATTGACAGCCACCACACTCACTCCTATACAAAGACAAACTATATACATACACTTGGATATCAACTGGAAAATGCGACTGGTGCAGGAGTAACTGGGACACATGGGAAAGCGGGTAATGTGCCCGTCACCTCCTCTTCCTTTACTGAAGTTGTTCCAAGCTTGAGCATACTCAACAACTGTGAAAAATCACTCGTCCCCCATTTTCTTTCCTGCTTTTTTTATTGGTCTATTAGTCATCTCCCATGGCTCTTTATGCAAAGTGGTTTTATTTGCAGGCACCTTGGGGAGCCCCCGGTGGTGTGTAACTCTGGGTTTCCATCTGCCTGTCTTTGCTGATGAGCCCAGGCTTTCACTGGGCATGTTGTATGTTGTAGCATTTCCCCTGTACACGTGGCCCTAGAAACGCCGGAGGGCCGAGGTTGGTGACTAGCTGCAGTGATGACAAAGTGCCGTTGTTGCTCGTTAAGTATGAGGCTTTGTGTAATGGGCCCACTTAGTTACCATAAAAAATAGTCAAAATTCTGCCATGTTCTCTTTCCCTCCTTTTCTGTGAAGCGGGTTTGACCAGGCACCAAAGCTGACACAAGTCCCAGCCCAGCAAACCCGTCAGCCTGAATGTTCTCCAGTTTCCAAGTACCTAACCGGGTGGGGAAGGGCCACAGCGCTGACATCCCTGTTGGCCATAGATACATCATCAGGTCCCTGTAGGCCACTTCTGGCCAGGAGGTGAGTGGGTGGATGATGCCACCATCATGTTTCCTATTACTGTTTTTTTCCCCAATCAGAGTTTTGACGTCTACACATTTTGGAGTTGCTTTTCTGCGATTCCTGCCCCATCATTTTTAGTGTGAATCGCCTATCAGGACTCAGTACATTATAACCAAACTGTTTTTCTTCCTTCCCTCTAGAATATTCTCTCCATTACAAGCCTTGGCAATGGATGATCGGAATAGCTGATTTACTTGTGTGTTGATCTTTCCATTCCTTCAACCCGATGGCATGTCTTTATTAGTGTTGTTCATCTCCTCCTAATATCAGTGAAGCTGCCTGGTGCTCACTGCAGTGTTAACAGAACCTCAGCAGGAATGCCATCAGCTTTGTCCTACACGTAATCCAGATTGGGGGCGGGGAAGGGAATCATCACTGTTTAGGTTTGGGGTTTTTTTTGTCCCTACTCCTGACTCCTGACTGATTTGCCAGGATAGAGATGGCTTTCATGGATGAGAAATTAAGTGCTCAAACAAAACCCCAAACCCACACCAGCTGTTCCACAGTCTGCTTGCGACTTCCCATGGATGCCAGAGGCACACGTGTGAACTGAGGATGTGCTGCACCCTCAGAGAGTTGGCTGAAGAATGACGCACCCAAGGGTGGCTTTGCAAAATACCCGGAGCCACTGGAGCCAAAACCAGCTGAAGCACTGGCTCTGCGATGCTTACTGCGGTGCTGAACACTTTATATGGCTTCCTCCTCCTCCTCCTCCTCCTCCCTTTTCAGCAGTAAGCTCTACTTGCAATGTGGAAGAATATGGCAGTTCTTCCATGGTGTCCTGGGCTCTGCTCAGGCAGGAATTAATGGCATTTTAAAGAAAGAAAAAAGGAGAAAAACCCAACATAAAAAGCATTGCTGTGTGTAGCTGCCTGGGGGGCAGCGTCTATCCTGAGGCTGGCAGAGCACGACCCCCTGCCCAGTGGCCCGCAGGGACCTGCTGTGGGCCTGTCCACCTGGGGGCGGGGGTGGGGAACAGCTGGCCATCACCTGGGACTGTTGCTACTGGTTAGGCAGGCATGGGCACTACTGGGATCCTACACACAGCCTATGTGTTCCCCTGGGGACTCCAGCTCTGAGATTGGACAGTTGGCTCCTCCTGCCTCTCTCCTCCTCCATTTTAACCTGCTGCTGCTCCTCCACGGCCACCTTCCCTCAAGCACTGCCCCTCTCAGTACTGTCCTTCCTCAGGCAGGGAGGGCTTGCTGCTCTTCACAGCGCCTCTGCTCTGTGGCACAGCCTGTGGGCAAAAGCCTGGAGTTTTGCTTTCCTGTTACATGCACACCCATATGTGAGTGAGCCGAGAAACACAAACCCCAGGTTTTCATGGAAATAACCTCAGGGTGGCCCAGTCTGGGCTAGTACGGAAGGGCTGTGTCCCTGCTGCACTGACCTGATACCATGGCACATTAATGGCTTCCTCTGCTGCTGAACTTGCATCTAAAGCGACTCTGATACAGGGATCGGTACCTGGCCTGAGCAGTGTGTCACCTCTGAGGCTCACTGCCTCAAAACCGAGGCACTCAAAACTGGCTGCTCTCCTCCACCCCACAACAGCCAATACTTAATAGCCAGGGAGCCACCGCACCAAGGACGGCCGCGGATGAGCATGCAACGTTTCCACTTGCCTCTGGTGGAGAGCAACTCTGTGAGGTATTGAGTACCACCACTAAGCGTCAGCGGAGTGTGTCAGCCTCCGCGCCAGCATCGTGTGGCGGGCTGGGTGCTAGAACAACCCCATGGGCCTTCTGCTCTACTCCTGCAACCAGAGGAACGAGAGGCAGGCCTGAGAAGAGGCAGGAGTGTTGGCACGGTGTGGCATTGGCTGTTAAACGCTCACACGCGAGAAGCTTCTCGCCCTGCAAAGGGCCCATGAAGGGCCACGTTAGCATGGCATTGGGGGAGGTAGAGAGGGGAGCACAGAAGAGGGGATAGATACATGGAAGACAGCAAGAAAGGAGGAAAGAATAAAATAATAACGAAAATAACAACACTGTTGTAAAAAAACTTTGGCCTCTGTTCAGACTGTCGAAGCAAAAGAGCTGTTGTGGAAGAGAGAAGGTGTCCTGACGTAATAATCTGGAAGTTCTTACAGTGATGGTGCTACAGCGCGTCAGGCCAGTGGCCCAAAACATGGCGGAATGGTTTCTGGAGAGCGCTGGAAAGGAAGCCTAGACAACGTTTGCCCCGGCTTGCTAGCGTTACGCTAGTTAAGGACGGGATTTTGGGGAGGTGCTGGCCAAAGTTCAGAAAAGCACTTACATGTGTTCAGGCTCAATGGAGCCTGTTGGGCGCGTTCCTGAATGCCGCGAGGCCCTTCCGGAGGCTTGCTAAGCGTTATGCACCCGCGTTGGCAGGAAAACCGGGCCCAGAGTGACCAGCTCTCTGAGCACGACTCGGTCAGTTTGTGTGTTAAACCACTGTAATTAATAAAAATAGATCGGAACCAAGCCAGAGCACCCCTGGATTGCTGTCCCTGCGCTGTGGGTACTGCAGACAAGTCCCACCACCCGCACAGTGCACCAGGCTCTTTTGGTTAGGTCAGGGAACACAATCTGTCATGCTTTGCTCAGAATGGCTTTAGATCGGTTCTTGGACCGCCCGATACAGAAAGGGTAGATAACCCTTGCTGACCCACCCTGCCCCTCTTCTCATGTGTCCCTCTGCACAGCGGGTGGGAATCCCGGCCTGTCTCACCGCCGGGCACACGTTGTAAATACAAACTAGAAGCTGAGCGATGCCGCGAGGTGTCTGTGAAGTGATGGGTTTGGCTTGCTTGTCCTCACCGTTCCTGTAGCCTTCTGCTGATGGGTTCCCACCTGGGTTTAGAGAGGAAAAATAAACAGTCACTAGAACCAAAACGGGCCTCAGCAGGGAGTCATGGTCTTCACAGGTGTTGCCTTTTTCTGTCTGGGAGCCAAACAGGGCCTAGTGACTGGCCATAAACCTCTCCAGGGAAAGAAAGTCACATGGGCTGGCCCGCAGAGGAGTTTTTTCTCCTTCACCGTCCCCATAAGGTGCTCGCAGCCTGAAAGGAGTGTTTGGTATAAGTGCTTTAGTGCCGTAGGTGCCAGTCTGTCTTTTGGGGACTTCACCCAGGCCAGCGATTCCCTGAAGACCATCTTGGGGCTCTTGTGAGTTGCTGACAGAGGCTTGTCAGGATGCAGGGTGCCTGAAGACGAAAGAGACGCACCACCAGCCGGACTTGAACATGTATGGCAAATCCACATGCCAGGAAAGTCTTATACATAGATGCCAAGTCTTGGCACGATTCCCACCAGGGGTATTTTCTGTTATTGAAGCTTGAACCAGCAGGTCTGATGATGCTGCAGTACCCATCACATGTAAATACAATTTTCTTTTTTTTCTTTTTATATTTATTTTTCTACACTTTTTTTTTTAAAAAGGCAGTTCAGAAGATTTACATTGTACGCAACAGGGAAGTGAATTATACCAGCACTTATGGTTCCTTTTAGTTATGTTTTGAAGACGGCATAGTAGTCAGGTAGAAATGAACTGCTACGGTCTGTGAAACCTAAAACCCAATGTGGGGGTGGGGAGGGGGAGGAAAAAGAAAGAGAAATTGTAAGATAATATCCTCACATACATATTATACACAAAATATTTGGAGAACAAATTGCTACAGTGACACAGTGAGGCAGCTTGATTCCTGCAGCACAGACCTTAGCCCTCTGGGCACTGTGGACCCAGAACAGACACATTTCCTTGGCTCTCACCAGACTCACATTTCATAGGCATAAGGTGGTCGCACCAAAATCTCCCAAAGACACTAAGGTGCTTTAGGTCCATCCTCTCAGATCCTTGAGTAAGTTACCCCAGCTCAGCTAGGCCTCTTTCAGACCACACCCTGCCTGATGCCACAAAAACATTGTCTGGTTTAAATGAACCTTGTGCTCTTCAGCCAGAAAGATTTGCTTACAGTTCACTATGATTATTCCTTCATGGCTGAGGCTAAAAAGACAAGTGGAGTTAAACTGTCCATCCTTTCCACAAAGTATAGCTGTGTCAGGAGGCCTGGGTCTGTCAGCTCTGTACACGTGGATTTTATTTATTTTTTAAGCTTTGATTTTGGTTTTTTTTTAATGGTATAATGAATTAATTAGTGCCCTACTACTACAGTAGCACTCACATTCTTTGCTCAGCTCATGCCACTGCTTAATGGCATGAGTAGCTCATTACCTTGCTAATGATTTTGTAATGGTGGCTTATCTGAGTTTGTTTAAGGGAATTGCTTTATTTTTGTTTAAGTGCACTGCCTTGAAGTGCATATTTCCCGAAGCCACTTGTCTCACTTGAAAGTCCCACAGATTATCAGACAGACCCACAGCCCTGAGCATGCTTGGTCCTGACTTAGGACGTCGAAGCCACTCAGTGGCTTTCAAAGCCAACTGAGTCATCTCAGAGGGCCACTGCGCACCCCAGCACTGGAAGAGAAGCAAAATACTGCCCAGAGACCTAGGAAAGCCAAGCAGCTGGAGAGACTTCTGGAAAACTAAATGGCACGGTAAAGGCCTCACGGAAATCCTTACAGCTACACTCCCTTTAAAACAGCCTCATCCTTTCCAAGTTTGTCACTGGAGAAGGAAGCCAAATGTCCCTCAAAGGCTCAGCCACCGGGGTCAACAGATCTAGGCCAACTGCACTCCCTGAAGCTTCTTTCAGACCTCATGGCTCAAAGGCAGCTGGCTTATCTCCATCAGAGCTCGGTTAGCACAAACCCCAGTGCACCCATCCTAGCTCATGCTTGGAACTAGAAGGGAACATATGCATAATACATGTGGTGAGTTTTAATATAATTATTAATTTATAGACATAAAAATCCCGTAATACAAAATTAATTTTGCCTTAAGCTTTTCTGTATTTTTTTCCTAAAAGTATTAGCTGCATTTTTCATGAGCACCTCAATGATGAACGTATTAATACCAGGGCAGCTCCAGCTTTGTGCCCAACCTCACTCTCACTTGTCTTCAATTCCCAGCGCCCATCTGTAGCACCTAACGGTGAGTGAGTGCGGGCTAATGCTGGCCTGCAAAGGCCTGACGGAGTTCTGCTCAGCTCAGCGTCAAAGCCAGAGCAGACTCAGCATAGGCTGTGTGTGTGGGGACATGCCCTGACCTCCCAGTGTGCCTCAGCCTGTGGCCTGTCAGGAGAGGAGGGCCATGAGTTTGGGGTCATGGATAATTCATTCAATCTCTACTTTTTAAAGTAAAAATCCAGCCTAAAAGTGTAAAAAGGAGCGCCACTCTCACAATGCTGAGAGGGCATTTCCCCACGACGTTGCCTGCGGCAGGATGGGGGCAGGACTGAGAGATCCATGCGGGAGATGAGCACAGCCTGGAGCAGCCATACGCTCAGCGGGGTTGGCGTGTACACTCACTGATACCTTGCTACGGACTGGCTCTGCAAGCATTCCCTGTCCTCCTTCAGGCACCACCACTAGTTACCTTTGATGTCAGAGGACATGCAGCTAGAGCACAAGGATTTAAAAAGGTGTCACAGAAGGAGGCTGCACGCTGTTAAACAGCTGGCGCACGCCGCCGCACCGCTGTGTGATAAGGTGGCACGGGTGTATCTGCCCGAGTTTTCTTTTACAGCCAGTGATTCTGAATGTTGTTCAGACCTCATGGGGTGTTCAGTGGGTGTCAGAGAAACAGCTGCTGGGTTTGGGGTATTTTGGAAAACAACCGTATTCACTGACAGTTAAAAAAATTAATCTCTTCTTACCTTGTTAGATGCCTACTTAATTCATGGACTTCCATTTCAGTGCTTTTAAATTCATTAAGCTCTTTTCGAATGGCTGCCTGCAAAGGACAAATAAACTCATAAATGTACAAATGAGAGAGATCAAACTAAGTTCTCTTTGTTCTCAAAACAGTATATTAAAAGCAAAGCAGACAGATAACATTATCAGGGAGAGAAAAAAAAAGCATTAAAAAGACTTTAAAATGTGAAAATGAACAGAGATAAACATGTTCTCAGTCACATAACGGGAAGAGATAAACACTTCAGCGGAATGGCTCAATTTGAAAACATATTGTAGACAACACAGATGCAGAACCTGATTCTGCCTTGCTGTGTGAACTCTTTCATGTGGCAAATGCAAATCAGCATAAGCAAGAATAGAAAATGTGCACCAGAGTTTCTCAAACGCTGTGGTCTGTTTCAGAGCTGGACTGTGAGTGAACTGGGCCTGGATCCGGCCAGATTTGCACTGGAGATGTCTCCTGCACTTACTCAGTCCTGAATGTCCTTGGGTGAAGTTATCTAAAGTGGTCGAGCTTACCTGGCAGGGAAAGGGAGATGCCTGGCTCCCTGCCCTCCTCTCTGCCTCAGGCTGTGCCCCCCTGCTCTCCTCCTCCCTTCTGATCCAGATGTGATATTTACTGACATGATACAAGGCACTGATCAAGCAGAAAGCTACCTGCAGGAGATCCACTTACCTACCTCCCCTGCGGTTTCTCCACAAAGGAAAAGAGAACCAGGCAGGAGGAGAGAATAAAAAATAAAGGGTGACACGGAGGGAGCCAGCTTCATGTTGGAGAGGGTGTTCAGCAGAGCTGGCCCAAGATGAGAGCCCCAGAGTCAAGACACCTGAGAGCCCAGTGATACTGGTAGCTCACAAGCAGGTTTCACTGTGAGCCTACAGCGAGGAGGTGCAAGGCGGACCAAGGTGTGTGCCACTGCCTTTCCCTCTGAGGCTGAAGTCTGCACCAGCGGCTGCTCCGGCTGGTGGTACTTGCATCTGCCAGGAATTTTTCTTGATGAAGGAAAAGTAAACTAGTGTGAGCAGCAGGAGCCCAAAGCAGGGCTTCCACAACGGCCACCGATCCCATCACCAACCACCTGCGCCTCGCCAAGCCCTGAGGGACAGACTTTGCGAGTGCCATGTACAGAAAAAGCCCTCTGTGCTCTTTCTGCACAGCTTTGGTTTATTATTTACCTTAGGAATGTCTGTCAGGCTCTGCCTCCATCCATCAGGACAGAGCGATGGCTCTGCAGCAGCTCAAGGGCCTACCTTCAGCAGACCAATTTGCTGCTTAAGTGACTGTGAAGGAGCTGCCGACTCCCACAGGGTCTGAGATCTATTCCTCCCTGCATCCCTCATCTCTTGGAGAGCTCCAGAAGTGCCCTTTTTACTCCTGTAACAGCCAGACCTGGTGCAGATGAGGTAAGACCGAACGCAGCTCTCCACACAAAACAAGATTTACCGACAAAGAGAGGAGTCTATTACTAAAATCTGCCTCTGCAATAAATCTAGTCTGGGCTGACCGATGATGGTGGTTATTGAATCAAAGCTCTGGAAGAAAATAATCTTTTAGAGGATGTTGCAGCTTTGTCAGAGGTTTTAGTGTTACCCATTTGTCTGGCTGTTTTTTTCCAACAGGAAAAGCAGGGCACATGAGTGGCAGAAATCAGAATATCACCTGCAAACCCCAACCCCCCAAATAATGTATCGTCTGCTTCATTATGCCATAAGGGAAATTAGTATTAGAATTACTAAACATTTCTTTTTCTCCTGCTTTGCTCAGTAAAGGTTCATTCAGAGAACTTACTTAGACTCTTTGTGTATTGGCTTTGCACGTGTGCTATAAAAGAGAAAAAGTGACCCTTTGAAGCTTAGTTTTGCCCTAACACTGAATACTTTGCCAGGGTACATTTAATAGTGGTATTTAATACTTGTTTCTTTCACAGACACAGGGTGAGGAAGGACCTCTCTGGACACCAATCTTCTTCTTTTCCCTCTGAAGTCTCTTCAAGCCTTTCACATCCCAGACAGAGTTCTCTCAAAGGCTGCAGAACCACTCGGTGATTTACTCCCTCCCTCATCTACCAATCTGGAGAATAAGACCTTTCCCAATGTGGTGAGGTAAAATAAAAATCTAATTTAATCTGGTATATTATGATCTGCAGACAGTCCAGAGGAAGTTGGGAAGTTGTTTGTTGGTTTTATTTGGTTTTTTTTTTTTCCGTATCAGTTTATGCTACATTTACTTATCCAAAGCTAAACTGAAAAAGTCTACTGTCAAGGAGAAAACCAGTGGTCACAAGATTACAAAAGTCTTTTGGTTAAGTTATACAAAGAGAACAGGCTGCTCTTTCCTCTGTGAATAAAATCAGTGAGTGGCACAGACAGGAATCCTGTCTCTAAGCACTGGACATCGTGGTCTCCATTGCTGCACGAGTCCCACAGCGAAGAAACAGTTATAAAACCTGAGTCATACATGGGCACCACAGAGCGACTAACGCACGGGAGTCATTCATCAGCCTCACAGTCCTCTTTTCTCACAGTGGCCATAAAGTGGCACCATTGAGACCCTCAGGATATGACTGCTACCACTTGCCAGCAATTTAATGCCTCTGCTAGAGAGTGAAGGTCCCATGGGTGCTCAGGACAGCGCACTCACTAAATACAGCTTTTTCCTCATCTGCTGGGTTCGTGCAATTTCAGTGTAGGCTTAAAATACTCTGTGGAATGAGGCAGAAACGCTGAGTAAACACCCCTGTCCCAACACACTACAGAGAAGCTACCTGGCTCAGTGGGGGGTGCTTTTGCCAATTATGTGACCTACCTGCTGCCATTTTTGCACCTATGTCTGCTCCACCCTGGCACAGCAATGCTGCCACGTGCTGCACCTTGCTGCTCTGCTAGGTCACACAGGAGCGTTCAGCTGGCAGCAGCATGTGGCAAGAGCAACCCCAGCAAACAAGTAACAGGGTCTGAGACCTTTCCATTAAGGGCTCTGGTATTCTGCCCTCTCTGTTGAAGTGGCATAATGCTGCTAGGCTTGTTCCTGGTTTCTGTGCATACACGAGCCTCATTGCCAAAGATTCATGGCTCAAACAACCAACCTTGTGAACAGGAATAAACTAGAGGTGTGTTGGGAAGGGAACTCAGGGTAGTTTTATTTCTTGATGGCCGTGGGACCCATGGGACCCAGGACATGCTCCAGGTATTCAGCTCATGGCTCTCCCAGTGTTGCTCTACTTACTTTGTCAGCGGCTGTGAGCCGTGTCCAAGGTTTGTCCGCTCTCCTGTCGTAGTCCTGCGCGTCTGCCACTTCTACGTAGTCACTGAAGCGGATGAGGATCTTCCTCTCACGCAGCTCTTCTACCGTGGGCCTCTGACTCAGCTGCAGGGTTGAGGAAGGAGTGGAAAAAGACACTTACTGCCTGTGGAGTGCTGGCTGGGGATTTGTTCTCTACAACCATCATTGTGATAATAAGAGAGTTCAAACTTCCCCAGTACCATTGTTTTTATCGACCTTTCACAGAACTGCTACCTGGGAGATCACCTCTCATTACAACACCTTGAATATCACCCCCCCTTGCTGCCGGAGCAGCCCACTGTAGTCTGGAAAACAGCTGCAGCTGGAGACCCCAACCCCTGGCTGAGGTGGATCACCCCTGGCAGAAATGAGATGTAAGGTGGGACAGTCTCTTAGTGCACCAATTCTCAGGAGGAGATGGACCACAGCACAATTGCAAATCTGCCTGCATGGGCTGTACACTCTACACCACTCGGCGTGTGGGAAGAGTCTGGCAAAGGCACCAAGTGGCTTCTGCCCTGAATTATGTGCAAAGGGTGACAAAAGACTTTCCTTGCCATTCTGATATTCTGCAGACTTGTCCTCACCTCCAGACAAGGCAGGTGGGGTGATGGTGACTATTGCTCATTGAACTTTTCACTGCGTGCTGCAGCACCGTTTGCGTCACAGCGTATTTTACCGTTTTCATTGCATACCACAGTCCAAGGAAAAAAACCTGCAAGGGTGGACTGCACTGTGTCAAGAAAGCATCCTCATTGTTCCAGAACACTTCTTTCAAATTCCACAGCAGGATAAGCAGCCACAGTTAAAACCCTCCTCTCAAACTAGAACCAATACGCTGCCATGCCCCTTGCCCAGGACAGCTGGCATCCGTCAAGTCGCAACTTGGCAGCTCATGTGCTGTCCCCACAGTCATTTGAGGGTAAATTACAACATTTAATAGGGGAAAAACTCCTTGCTGGTTTGAAAAAGATCACTCCAAAACTCTGGAATATTGCAGAGATCTGAAAACTAGACGGTTCTCTCACACCCACCTTCTTCTGGGGGGGGGGGCATGAACGAAGCCACCTGGGGTGAGCTCCTCCGCCTGTGTCTGTCCTGCAACATTTAGAACTTCCAAGAGTTTCCCAAGAAAAGTCCCATTTTATTTATACACCCGCTTGCAGGCCAGCCATGCTCAGATCAGCCAAAGAGCATGTACGCCACGAGGGGAGTGAGTAGCAGGACTTTGAGCTCCGACTACGGCTCTTGGGGATCTTTTTTTTCAAAAGCCCAAGCACATACACAGTCATCTTAACCTTTTTTGTTTGTTTGTTTTAGACAACAGGACTCTCTGCACTCCAGCACCATGTTGGAAAAGCCAGAGGGCACAATAAGGTAGATCAAAACATGTACAGATGTAAAAATCACCATTTTATTTTCTCTCCTGCAGCCCTGATCCCTCTGCCCAAGAGACTTGCAAGCCCAATGTACACTGCCATCAACAGACAGGCTTTTACCCAAAGCAGCCAAACCCAGCTGCTGTATCACACTTGGAGTGTGAGAGGCCTCTCGCTGCCCTACAACTCATCTTGAGCGGGATTCCTGTTTGTGGGGTTCTTCTAGCAGCCCTAGCGCCAGGAGCTGCAGGTTTGTGGTGTGTTACTACTCAGAGCAGCAACATTTTGCTTCCAACTATTTGAAATGTAAGCCCTGACTGAGGGAATAAAGAATCTGTATGCTGATGTATTGTTTCGACTGCAGCCCAAAATTTCGAAGATAAAGGTGAGACTCTGTCTTTGCTTGTCTCAACTGCTTCTTTTCTCACAACCGCACGAGTTAGGGATGAATCACCAATATTATCTGTACATTTCACACCTTTATCATTTTAGGATGTAGCCTAGAAGTTGTTTACATTTAAAATCAGGATGGAACTTAAAAAATAGAATGTCTTATTACATGGACTATGACAGCAACAAAATATGAAATATTGTGAATTAAACTCTGTGTTTCGGAATGGCTACAAGGGAAGCAGGAGCTCCTATAAGCTGTAAGAGGACTTTCACATAATGGCTGGCTCTCATGTCACAGCTTCTGCCATTAGGAAGGAGAAGGTGCCTGTCAACAGGATGAAACATGCCCTGCCAGGCTGATGTCTAGGTGGTGTCAAGAGCACAAGAGTACCAAGAGCCGCAGAGGCAGCGGTGCTGTTGCCAGCAGCGTGAATTCGCTGCTGCCATCGACCTCAAGGCTGAACTGCATCTTAAAAAGCTACTTTGGCTTCCTCGGTCTGCTGGGTGCAGGATAAAAGGTAAGAAATGATGGTAAATGTTAAGGGCCACACGATGAGACAAATCTGAGGTATGTTCTCATGTCTGTGGCACCCAAAAAAACGAATTGGGTACATCACCCACATGTTTTACAGCACTGAGGCTCCCTGTGCTCCTTCAGTGGGTGTGGAGAACAGTGCACCCAGTTATACACAGAAAATGTCAGGGGCATAAGCACATTATGAAACTTTAGTGCTAACGTGCAGTTTTCATTCTTAGGTGACACCTGACTAAAAGGGGCTTCTCTTCCTCTGAAGTCACACAACTATTACTGTGTGTTATTTTTAGATGCCCCACCTTTGCTTCAGAAACCTGCAGCCAGTGCCATTCCAAGTAATTATGCCCTCCATGAGAGTGGTGGGCAGCATCTCCATCCCCAAAGAGCAGTGGGAGCAAGTGAGATGGAGCAACCAGCTTGATGTGACCCAGGAGGCCTGGGGCAGAGCTATGAGTAGAGAAAGGACACATTGACTCTTGCGCCAGTGCTCTTGACTGTGAAAGGGAGTCCTGAAATCCACACAGAACCACAGAATCACTTGGGTTGGAAGAGACCTTCAAGATCATCAAGTCCAAACACAGCCTAACCCTGCCTAGTCCACCTCTAGATCATGTCATTCAGCACATCTATTCCCCTTTTAAATCCCTCCAGGGATGGTGACTCCACTACTACCCTGGGCAGCCTGTTCCAATGCCTCTCAACCCTTTCAGTAAAGAAATTCTTCTTGATGTTCAACCTAAATCTCTCCTGGTGCAGTTTGTAACCACTTCCTCTTGTCCTATTGCTTGTTACCTGAGAGAAGAGACTGACCCCCACTTCTCTACTGGACCGACCCCTCCCTGAAGGTACATCATTCATGTATAGCTCTGAATCTACATATATTTACATATAAAAATGCACACACAAGATATATTCAGTATGTTAAGCCAAAGTGCCATCTGATCACACTAAATTGATAGAGGGACAGTCACACAGAGTGGGTGTCTAAAAGCAGTTAATTAAAACCGACTGGTTAACACACTGCCCCGCCTCTTCCTCAACGCACTGCAGAGATTTCCTGTGAGCTACTGAGTCTGAGGGTCTCTCCCTATGTCTGGGTTACCCAGAGCCCCCCTAACTCTTAAATACCCAGGAAAATAGCTTTCTTTGCTGACAGACTCTGAGGTGTGCACGTGTCAGTTCAGTGTCTGGTTGTGACAGGGACACAGCTCATCCGAGATGTCACCTCGGAGTTTATGACCTGTGAGCTGTTGTCTCTTGAGCATACACATTTCTGTTTCTATATGGGTGAAGATTTTCGAGCTGAGGGAGGAGGACAACCCCGTGGTGAGCGGCCATGTTATTTGAGTGTGAACTGGGGCACAGTCCTTTCTGAAGTAAACGTACTTGTATTAATGCAAAAGCAGTGTGAATGAGGGCAGGGCCTCGCATGCCTCGTTGTGAGGTCAAGTTTTCCTCTGTGTGTTCTGGATATCTGGAGAGAAAAATGGGCAGGTTTCAAGCTGTGATACTAAGCCAGTTTGCAAGGGAAGGTTTAACATAGCCCCTTTGTTCTTGGCATGGGAAATGAGGCAAACACAAGCGCTGCCACCAGTTAAAGCGGACAGGGATGTGCTCTTGTCAGCCTGGTCTCAGGAAATGCTGAATTTGCTCTGCTTCAGTCACAATGAAGCTTGTAGCCTTGTCATTTCATCATTACCTGCTTTGTTACCTTTATTATGGTCGTTATTTAGAGAAGAAATCACGGTGAAAAATTACAGACCTTAGCCAGCAGCGCACTCAACCTCCTTGCTCCATTGCTCCCCAACTTTTGAGGCAAGACATAAGAGTAGGATGTGATGAAAATGCCCCAAAGACCTTTCCCTCTGACTATAAATGCAGTTTATCCAAATTAGCTGCTAACCATTTTTTTTTCTTTTCTGACCTTTCTTCCCCCAACCTTCCTCTCACCTCCCTCTGATGAGTCCCACCTCTCTCAAGAGTTCATTATTTTGAACAGCCTGTGCTGATGCAAGCCAGGAGAGGTCAATTAAAGAAAAGATTGAGCAGCAAGGCATTTCCCAGTGAGGCACCAGCTTGCTCTCCAATGAACAGAGTTTAAGTTGTACTGGGGTGGGAATGAAATGGGAGCAAAGATTTTGGATTATTGCATGGATTTTAAGAAACAGCCCCACCTCATCATTAGTAGTTCTATGAGATTTTTCAGTTTTGGAGCTGGACTGCCAGGAAAAATTGGCTATGGACAGCAAGGGATAGGAAGCGGTAAACAGCTCTGGGGAACAGGGAACACGATGCTATTTGAGGAAAGAGAAGGTAGGAAAAGAAGATTTTATTCTCCTTGCAAGTGATTTGTTAGGTGTTCTGTTAATCCAGGCTACAACTCTCTCTCTGTAATGGAAGTCCTCAGGGGGATTCAGGCTTGTGTTAATTGCCTTGGTGCTCAGCCAAACTCACCACAGTCCAGAGAGGATAAAGGATTAGTAGTAATTCCTGGGGGCCCAGAATTACCCTTGCGGAGGGCACCCGTGTGCAATACTTCTCCCAGGGGCCTCTACACATTAATATTCCTGAAATAGGCTTGTGAGCCAAGACCACTGCTCAGAGAAATCCCCTCCTAATCCATATTCCCCTCCATTCAAAGTTGCTTGGTGGGCACTGAGGGCCAGGGAGAAGGACCACAGGGTATCTGAATGTGCAGAACCCATCCATGGGCATATTGGGTGACAGACAAGGGCGCTTCACCTCTCCCTCCTCAGGCAGGATGGATGCAAGTTACAGCGAAACTGTACCAAGCAACGTTTGCCTCCTTTTTATTCTCTGAATGGCAGTTATTCCCTATCCTCAGTTAATTTGGAGTTAGATGAGTCTGAGGGGATGAAAAGTGCTTGCAGGGGCAGCTCACTATAGGTCACCAGATTTAAAAAAAATTTTTTTTTAGAAATTGCCTGTCCAGATGATGAATTCAACTGGATATTTATCGCTGACTTTAATAAGGCACCTAGACGTAGCAAGGTAATCTTACTTATTACAGCGTGTCATGCTACAACTTATCATCATAATACTGTAACAAAATGTCAGCGCTGAAGGAATTTTAAGAACAGCTTTTTAACAGATGAAGTGGGTTGTTCCCTTGGAACTGGAATGACGCCACCGAAAAAAGCGGGGACAGTGGCAGTTTCCAGAGAGCAAGGTCAAAAGTCTTTTCATCAGCTTCTGCAGGACCCCCTTCCCCTTCTTACTGCCAGCTGCATGTGGCTACAAGGAGGCACCGTGGTATACTTCTCTTATGCTGAATTTACCCCGTGGGCATGTGTGTGCATTAAAACTCTGTGCAAACAGAAAGGTCTGCTGGGCAAAACACTTGCCTTGCTCAGTTAAACTTGTGCTTGATCTGAGTTTTCAAGTCCTTTGGTAATAAGATTTCGGTACAAATCAACAGAAGGAGCCTGCCACTCTGCCACAGTTGCAGCGACACATCTGGGACATGCTGATGAAGCACAGAGCTGAGGAATAACAACAATTTTTGTAGGATTCACCCGGTGGTTGGCATTTCTAGTTGTTAGCTATCCAGCAGCACACTTGACTCACTTCTTTCCTCTCGGGATTTCGGAGCTTTTATGATGGTATATTTAGTAGGTGAGAGCAAAATCTGTCATTCCATCAGGCCTGTGGTTCTCTCACTGAAATTACAGCGTGTCACTAGAACTATTTACTACAGTTCAAAGAGATGATCAAAACCAAACAATGCTAAGCCATGTTGCTACCAACCTCACAGCCATGGAGGAGGAAAACCTTTGCTAGGGAGGAAGACAAAACAGGCTAAAGGGAATGTGACTGGGAACAGGGGCATGTGAATTAAACCCATGACTGCCAAGGACTCGGAGAGATGCTGTTGTTCCTACTTGAACGTGCAACCGAGATGAAGAAAGAAATCTCACGGAAGACAGCTGAGGTTTCAGGGAGCAACGCTACAGCAGCCTGGGTGTTGTAGTTTAGCAAGTAGCTACAGGCTCTGCCTGCCACAGAGAGTTCATGGGCTTTGTACCTTTCCTACAAAACAGCAGAGGATGGATGGGAACCGTACGGCGAGAACACTGTCTGGGTCAGCGAGCCTCCATTTCTCAGGCATCAGATTGGGTGCAGGTAGCTTTGCTCTGTGTCTAGTACAGCTGCTCATCAAATGTCACGGGGCTTTGGATTGGATTCCTGTATGTGTTTACCCTTCCATGTACAGTGAAATGGAAGGTCTGGTAAAACTGGTATTTCTGGCCTTCGCGTAAGGCTTAAGTCCCGTAGAACAGCTTCGATGCAGCGAGGATCTTTTCTTACAGGCAACGCTACGAGGGAATGCAAGAACATCCCTCACATTGCATTTAGAAATTGAAGTGTTTTAAAAATAATATTGCAGCTCTCTGGGCCCCATTCTTAGCTCTTGCAGACAACAGCAGTATCACCCAGTCGTGATGGAGAACTCTGCTGATTTGTGTGAGATGAGAATAAGGTAGTGAGACTTTTAATCATGAAAGAAAGAAAACAATCCAGCCTTCTGAATGTAACCTTTGCGTGTATATATATACAGCCCTTTCCTTGCCATTATTTATACCACAAAAGCTTGTGATCACATAGGTCAAAAAGACCAAGCCACCTAAAAAACGTACAGGAAGGGCTTGGTGCTGCTTCACAAGCATGTGAGTTTTAAGAGGTTTTATTCTGCACCTCTGGAAATAGGAAATATGTCAGCAGTGAAATAAATTTTATCTGTAATAACAGGATAGGATTGCTGGCTTTGTATATAGGGGCACTTGTAGACATTTACACCAGCTGTGAAATTGCATGCGCATATCTGGAATGACAGTTCTGCAGTTTTAAGAGTAAAAGACTTTGAATGGGAGGAGAACCAAACCCAAATGATGTTTTGTTCATCCTTCTCTGCCAATGCAAGATTGTTTTTTGCACTACACACCATTTTGTGAGTGCTTCTCTCTAGTTAGTTCAAATGCCCCAAGTGACAATCTCCCTTTCCAGAAAAAAATTAATCCCCTATTTAATTTTCAAATGTGATCATCAGCACTGTTTAACGTTGTTCTCCCTTTGTAATGGCTGCAGAAGCCATTACATTTCCAGGGAGCACGGTTGGACCAACACTAGGCTCTATATCCTTCCCTGTTCAAAGCTTCTTCTTCTATGAAGACTAGATTTTTCTTTTGTCCAGTCTCAAAATGTTACCAGCAACAGCCTGCGAAGCGATTCCCTTCACTCTCTGTGGACTTACACCCTAAAACAATGATTTCTTTAAAACATATATTTTAAGACTTGTTCTACTTTTGAAAATGGTGTTGGGGGAGAAAGTTACAGTAGTATCATGATAGGATCAAAGTTGCTTCTTACCTTACGTGTTAATCTTCTCTTTATCTCTCGTTTTTCCTCCTGCTCCTCTTGCTCATTCCGGGCTGTAAAAGATTCACAAGGATGTCAGGCTGTAGACTCATCAGACATGCACAGTATGCAACAAAATAAGCCTCTCCATTGGTATATTAATGTTTCAGGACCTCTCTGATGCACAGCATGTCCCTCTGGGCCTGGTGAACTTCCTTGATCCGTAGCTACTGCACTCTACACACTTCATAAAACATCTACAGCCTCCTTCCTTTCCCTGTGTTGGCACCTCTTCATGTGTGTCACTTTCTCAAAGGGCCAGGCATGGAGCCAGCTCTCCAGAAACTGTTATCTCCCTGCCCACAGGCCTGGTGGCCTCAGGGGGTTCAGCTTCCATACAGCTGGATTCTGCAGGGCTGCAAGGTCAATGGTTGGAATAGAAACATGTGCACATTCTTTTTTACCACCTACAGAATAATTTCTCTGCAGTTAGTCTTTAGAGACAATGAGTTGGGATGCCAGGCAACATCTGCAACTTCCCATGACCTGAGCAGAGGAAGGAGAGAGTGTCCTTCCAGCAGGAGCTTTCAGAGCATCGGACTGGAGTGTAAAAGTACATCCTAGAGCAACCCACTCTCCAAACTAAGCCAAAAGATCACGTTACAAGTTCTTACCAAGGCAAGTCTCAATCATTATCCCTCAAGAGGGCAATAATATTTGAGTACACTAACTCTTCTTCAACTTAGGATCAAGCTGTCATGTATGTCTTGAGTCTCTAAAAGCCCAGGTTTAGAATCATGTCTTGGTTGGAAGGGACCCTTTAGATCATCAAGTCCAACCATCATCCTAACCTGCCATCCACTACTAAACCACATCTGACCATCTTTTAAATACCCCCGGGGATGGTGACTGCACCACTTCCCTGGGCACCCCGTACCAGTGCCTGTGGAGAAGTTTTCCCTAATATCTAATCTAAACCTCCCTGGTGTAACTTGATGCCATTTCCTCTTGTCCTGTCACCTGCCACTAGGGGAGAAAAGGTCAGCCTCCACCTCCCCAAAACCTCCTTTCAAGTAGCTGTAGAGAGCAATTAGGTCTCCCTTCAACCTCCTCTTCTCCAGACTGAACAATCTCAACTCCCTCAGCTGCTCCTCATAACATTTATCCTCCAGTCCTGTCACCAGCCTTGTCACCCATCTCTAGATATGCTTCAGCACCTCCATGTCTTTTCCGTAGTGAGGGCACCAAAACTGCACAGTACTCCAGATAGGGCCTCACCAGCACTGAGCACAGAGGGACAATGATTTCTCTAGTCCTACTCACTGCACCATTCCTGATACAGGCCTGGATGCCCTTGGCCTTCTTGGTTTCCTGGGCACCCTACCAGCTCATGTTCAGCTGGCTGTCAGCTAACACCCCCAGGTCCTTCTCCTCCAGGGAGCTCTCCAGCCACTCTGCCCCAAGCCTGTGGTGCTGCTTGGGGTTCTTGTGACCAAAGTGCAGGACCCATCACTTGGCCTTGTTGAACCTCATGCCATTGGCCTTGGCCCATCGATCCAGCCTGGCCAGACCCCACTGTAGGACCTTCCTGCCCTCATGGAGATCAACACTCCCACCTAAATTAGTGTCTTCTGCCAACTTACTGAGGGTTCCACTTCTTGGAACTGAGCTCCTCAGGCAGTTAGGATACATTTCCACTACTTTGCTGATGGCTCCTAATTTGTGTAACAGACAAGAGCAAACACAACTGATCAGCTTTTCCCCTGATGTGATCCAGTTTTCACTCAGATAGGACCAGCTAAGGCAGGAACAACCCACTTCAGGGGAGATTATGGACCTCAAAGGCCAGTTTGGAATAGGTGGCTTGATTTAAATTGTCCAACTTTAAACACAAGGACAAGATTCAGAGACCCCCAGAAGTCTCTGAGAAGGTGTAGAGGGCTCGGCCAGAAGCTGGGCATCTTACTGCTCAGGACAGTAGAGCAAACAAGTCTGTCATGGCTGCTCACTGACTTCAAGCAGGACTGGGAAATGTGGACAGACAGTTGATGTTATGATGTTTTACAATACACTTCTGATCTGTAATTGCCATTTTACCAAAAATACCACTTACATTTTCTGGAGAAAGGAAACTGATACTGGAAGAAAAAGAACCCAAGACAGCAGGGAGTCACAAAGGGCTTTTAAAATTATAACTGGAATACCTACACTGATATTTTATTTTTTTCTGAAACTTATAACCTGGATTCTCTTCTAGCCGTTTGTCCTCTGGCAATTTCATTCTTTCCTTTGTGTCTCAGATTTGGAGGAGCTGGTCCTGCAAATGCTTACTCTCAGGAACAGCCACTAATAAATCCTTGAAAGATTAAGCCAGTGGGACACAGCGCTAATCAGAGCCCACACAGAGTCAGGGCAGAACTGCAAAGCAGCTGAGGAGAGGTGTATATAACTTAGTTACAGCCACTCATTTTTGGCATATGATATCTTTCTTTTCTCCTCACTTCTCAGCCCAGCCACCCACCGTTAGAGACATCCAGGTGGGCTGCAGACCTCGGTCAGCTAAAAGCTGGGAATTAGGAATACATTCTCCTCTGAAACCAGACTTTATTTTAGCTATTTCTTTAAAGTTGATTAAGTCATGCCAATCATGTGAAGCTTCAAAAATGTTGCTGTATTCATCCTATGTGTTCAGGTGATGCCCTGTTGCTCTCTGTGTGTGAGGGTGGGTGGATGTGATTTTCAAGCCTGATTTCTGTGCCAGTGTGAAATGTCCCCCAGTACAGCCTGAGACCCTCAGAGCCTACCAAACCACGATTTTTGTGAGGGATTTTTGCAACACAGAATGTGCCAGGCTGACAACTGAACTAGTTGTATCCATCTGGAAAGTGGCACGGGGGTGGTACGTGAAGAGGATTGTGGCATCCTTCCTCGTCAGCTTGGCCAGAAAGAATCAACTGCAAAAAGTGTTCTTCGGGCTTCACACTAACCCTGCAGGTCTGAAATCCTCTCCCCTCATGCCTCTAACTTATGTAAGAGTCAGTGAGTTGGGTACATATACTTCAGTGAGGGATCTTCCTCCAAGCACCAGTGTTCCTGTTTGTTGGAGATGCAAGGGGCATTGCCGATTGGAAAAGAGCTTAGCACACCGAGATGAGTTTGAGAGAACCTTTACTTCAGTTCAGCATCCATCTTGTGTGTCATTTTTCAGCAAGGCTCCCCTTTAATTGTGCATCGTGTTAGAAAGCTCTCTGCATAACCACCTGCCCTTGTTTTCACTAAGCAGGACTGGTTGTTTCAGAAGCCAATTCAATTCTCAAAATACCTCTTCTGGTTCTCATGCTCCTAGCGGCTATCTATGACCTTAGATTTGCACAGTCATCAAAACACACATGCTTGGCCACGAGCATGGGCTTTCCTATCTAAATCCCAATGATTTGGATGTTCAGCAGCTAGGCTGAGAAGTTCCCACACCTCTTCTTTGTTTCTTTGCTGTGGCTGCTGTAATCTCACTGTTGCTACCAGCCATCAGTGGAATTCATGCCATGGGTGCTTTGCCGTTGTACTGCAGTAGCGATGACTGTCTCATACTTATTGCAGTAGCACGGAGCTAGGAAGTGATCCTGTCATGTATAGGGTCAGTATACATGTTACAGCATGCTACATGCATAACAGGAACATCGTGGTACCAGGCAGGACATTTCCATCAAGGAGATTTCAGCTTTAGCTGCAGAGGAAATGTGATTTAGTCTACCTGGAAGGTTGCTGGGTTTTCTTTTCTTCTTCTTTTTTT